>VCCN01000387.1:11002605-11014991 GCA_006491835.1 Architeuthis dux
CCCCCCCCCGACCTACACCCGCCCGCAATACATTATAATTCTTTTTTTTTTCAAATTGAATTCCAGGGGCCCCTAAAATCATGGGGACCCCCAGCAAACTGCCAAGTGTGCATATGAGATGAAACAGCCCTTGCTGTATTGATACATAAACATCTGACGACCAGTTAGCCAAACAAAACCATTAAACCATTAAACCATTAAAAAGGCCTTCAAATTCAGGGCCGGGTAAAGCTGGTAATAGGCCCAGGCCAGATAGGAAATGTTGGCCTCATTTCGACCACACCTCACCACATTTACCTTCCCTCCCAGGCCCAGCTATTGCGCGTGCTCTGACTTCACACCACCCCCTCTGGATGTAGACCCCCTCAAAATTAAAGGCTGATGCCAACTGGCTCACATGGTCCCCACTCTGCCCGTTCCTGTTCAAGTTAATAATAAAAGAATCCCATGGGCTTCATCCTATGTAAATAGTGCCAAAAAAGTATGCATTATAAGGAATCTCTCCTGTCAGAATCAATCCCCGTAGTCTATAATTCCCTTCTGCACTATTGCTTCAAGTCATCTCAAATTATTGTTCAGATTTTCCTAATATCCCAATAAGTACCAAACACACAATCCTATATTAACCTGTTTATTCAAAGAGGATATTTCTGCTTCCATTCTTTCTGCTTCTGTTTAGATGGATTTAGGGAATCTTATAATAGAATCCCAAAAGCTACCAGGATTTTTCTCAAGAAGGAAAGGAACTTAAAATAGAGGTCAAAGTATTTTCATGAACTGTTGGATTTCTGGGAGACAAACAACGTTTTGAAATAAATAAACATAGGGAAATGTAATAAAAATAAGAGAAACTCACATTCTAGGGAAATTGTGAATCACCGCCACTCATATGCTGTGTTGGGGGTGATTAATTAAAAAGTTGGAAAAATGGGTGATCAATAAATAAGTTACTTCCCTCACCTTTTATTGGGTTGTGATCACTAAAAAAGGTCTGAATTTTAAATAAACAAGCGGGCACAAACTAGTGATCAATTTAGCATAAACTTATAGTGCATATTGAACCCTCCTCTAAAAACCTATTTAGGAGGGGAATTTTTAAAAAACAAAAAATCTATTCTCCTTACTCATTGAGGGGAGTGTGTGTACAAAACTGGGCAAAGTCCGGATACATAGATAGATATAAATGTCAGAAGACATGAATAACATAAACCCAGTATTGTGGGTAGCAGTAATTAATATAATAAAAAGCTACTTATACAAAAGAAATCAAAATATTTGGGACACAGAAAGATTTTTTATAGATCTTCTAATTAGCATACTGCTGTTTATTAATGAGATTAGTAATAATATTATATATATTGAATAATCAACCCTACCCTAAATATATATATCGGTAGAACACATGGCAGTCTTCAACGCAATGCGAGAACAAGGTGTTAACGAGAATTACTTAGAGATCATTTAAAACATATACAAAAATGGCACTGCAATAATTAGACTACATAAAGATACAAACAAGATAAAGATAGGAAAAGGAGTAAGACAGGGACATACAATATCACCTAAACTATTTACATTGAGACTTGAAAGCATCTTTCGGAAAACTGACTGGGAGGGAATGGGAATAAACATAGATGGACAATATTTAACTTTAGATTCGCCGATGACGTTTCCATGATATCAGAAGCATCGGAAGGATTACAAAATATGTTGACATGTTCTGTTCATCTATTTGTTTACTCTCTCTATTAGAGAGAGTAAACAAATAGATGAACAGAACAAAGACAAAAGTAATGTTCAACGATAAAGTCACCAAAAAGATAGAAATAGAGGGAGAGGCTCTAGAAGAGGTTGACGAATATGTCTATCTAGGACTGGTAATCAAGTTAGAGAAAGACCATGAAAGCAAAATAAAATGATGCATAATGATCATCTGGAAAGCATTTGGTATGAATAGAGACATATTGAAGAGCAACTTGCCAATGTGCTTAATGCATAAAGTATACAATGGATGCATAATACCAGCCATGACTTATGGATATGAAATATGGAAATTAACAAAACAAACTGAGAATCTCACAAAGAGCCATGGAAAGAGCAATGCTGGGGATAAAAAGATCAACATGGGTAAGAGGGAGGACGGATAATATACAAATAATTAAGCGGAGATGGACTGGTCACCTAGCAAGAAGACATGACAATAGATGGGGAAAAGACTAACCGATTGTCGTCATTGAAGGAGATGGGAAAGGCCTTTGCCCAGCTGTGTGCTTATGACGGCTGTTGAGGATGATATATAACAAGAACAACATTATTATTTACCGTAAGCCAAGAATGTTGCTCTAAATGTTGGTCCTAAAGTTAGGAGAGTCAAATACAAAAGAAAATATACACCTTTATGTCATCTACACAGAATAAAGATCTGCAAAACACATTTGTTTTTTAAATTTTATTTTGTCATGGCCTATTTGGGTCCCCCTAAATCCTGGGGGGGGGGGGGTGCACTTTAAGGTCTTTGGGCCTGAGTCCTGTGATGTAGAGTAATGGGTCATTCCATTCATTTACTATTTTTTCTTAATTTTTTATTTTGAGATTTTTTTAATTGGAATTCTTGCATGAAGATATTTTTAACATTTGAACATTTTATTTTAGTGAAACAAAAAAAGTATACAATTTGTATATAAGGCACACGTCATAACAATCATATTTACACAATATCTAGAGCCTTAAAAACCCTTTGCGGTGGTGTAATAAACATCATAATTCTTCTTAAAATCATTTGGATCTGTTGATAACATTACATATTTCGGTAATTTATTCCAAAGTCCTGCCACTCTATTGGTAAAAAAGAATTTTCTGATATTCAATCTACTTCTATTTGCTGCAAACATATATTTGTGGCCTCTCAGTCCCTTGTACCCCCTTCTGGTAAAAGATACATCGGGTTTACTACTTCTAAATCACGCATAATCTTGACATTTCTATTAAGTCTCCCCGATCTCTCCTACATTCTAACGATGTTAATCCTAACACTGGTGTAAGGATTAAATAAGATAGCAACTAACATTTAGAAAATTATTTATGTTGCAGCATACCAGACATTGTTACTAGGAGTTGTTGTTGTTGTTGTTGTTGGCTCCCTCTGCATCGGAAGACAATGGAGCATGTGCTAAGGATTAGCTTATGATTGAGGTGCAGCACCTGCTGCGACTGTGCAGTCTAATTCTTGGCCAACAAACTCTGTTGGAGCTTTTGCAGATGTAGTCTGCATCCGGTTCAGTAGGTGTTGTCACTTCCCTTTTCAGTCTGCACTCTCTCCATTCTTCCCATCCGCACTTCTCTTCTTTCTCGTCTGGATACCTGCCTTGATTGCAAGTCTCCATATGCTGCAATCTGCAGCCACAGCCTCCCAGCCTGCCTGGTTAATGTTGCCTGTGTTCAGGTCTTGTGTACAAATGTGTATATATTGAAGAACAGGCTTTCTTTCAGGACTAGAGTCAGTGACAAGCTCGCCATGCAACAGGTTTTCATTTATTCTGCATGTGACTGACATGAACAAGCCATCGCAAGCGCCTTTGTCACTTTACTAGAAGGATGTATTAAGTCAAAATGATCAGTATCCTAGATGAATGAAAGTGACCAAACCTAATGAGGTCAATGTATTTTAAAAACAATTTACTATTATTTTGTAGAAACAAACATTTGTGCCATTCCATAGAGAGATTAAGATTCTAATTTATTTTTTCAATAGAGATATTATTTTTCAATAGAAATTTAAAATTAAAATTTGTTTTTACATTTAAGAAATGTTACCTGTTTCTGGAGAAACTCTTATAATAATTTTAATCTGTTCTATTAAATAGCTTTGTCCAAACTTTTGTGATGAGATAATAAAAAATATGGAAGGAAGCACAACAAAGGGATTAAGGATCAGTATCAAAAAAAGAAAAAGAATAAGGTAAATAGAAATGTTTGTAAAGGATGAAAAAGAAATGATGAAGAATAATTAAAAAGAAGCAGGAAATGAAGAATAACAGAATAGGAAAACAATGAAAGAAACTTAAGAGAAAGAAAAATAGACTAGAATTCCAAGGGAAATTATGAATCACCACCACCCATATATGCTTCTTTTTACCTCATAAATTAAGCAGTGGTGATTTAAAAAATGAATGCGGGCAGACACAAAAAATGAATGCGGGCAGACACAAACTAAGGGATCAATTTAGGATACACTTACATTGAAAATCGAACCACTAAAAACCTATTATGGGGGGAATTTCCAAAAAACAATAAAAACATTTTCCCTACTCGTTAAAAGGAGTGTGTGTGCAAAATTCTAAGTTTCTACTATGAACAGTTAAGGCTGTGCGAAGTCCAGATACATAAATGTCAGAACACATGAATAACCTAAACTCAGTAACAGTGTTCAAACCGGTCTGTTGTGGGTAGTGGTAATCAACTAAACTCAGCAACCATGTTCAAACCGGTCTGTTGTGGGTAGCAGTGATTAAAACTAGAGAAAAGATTATTAAAACATGTGAATAAACACTGTATTGAAACTTTCGCGAAAGTGTTTCCAAAACTAAAATAAAATAGTCACTCAATAGAAACCACCAGGTGACCAATGTATTTTGGCAGCATGCCATGTTGGGGGTGATCACTAAAAAAGTCTGCATTTTCAAAGAAACAAACATGAATTTTTCTGGACACAAACTAAGGTATCAATTTAGCATAATCACATTGCAAATCGAACCCCCAACTAAAAACCGATTATGGGGGGGAATTTTCGAAAAGCAGATAAGGGGTATATGTTCAAATTTACAGCCTTCTAGCTCCATTCATGCAGCCTGTACACATGATACATAGCCAGTCAGCCAACCAGACCAGCTTATAAATTGACTGAAGAAACCTAAGTTGACCGTTTTGGTGACAGTTTTGGTTGACGTTTTTCTAATAATTAAGAGACCAATATAGAGACCAATTTAGCACAAACTTACATTGGTAATTGAACCCTGCAAAAAACACAACTGTTTTTTCTAATAACAAGTAAATGTTTTAATAAGGCATAAATGTTTAAGATTTCAGCCCTCCAACTCCATTGATGTGGCCTGTAAGCATCATACGTAGATAGATAAATAGATAGATAGCCAGCCAACCATAAGCACTCAAAAGCTTAAGAAACCTATATTGACAGTTTTTTCAAGTTTTTTCTTGATATAATAAGGAGTAAATGTTTAAAATGTCATCCCTCTAGCTCCATTGGTGCAGCCTGTAAGCATCACATGTAGATAAGCAAATAGATAGCCAGCCAGCCAGAAGCACTCAAAAACTTAAGAAACCTATATTGACAGTTTTTTAATGTTTTTTCTAGACATAATAAGGAGTAAATGTTTAAAATGTCTTCCCTTGAGCTCCATTAGTGCAGCCTGTAAGCATCACACATAGATAGATAGATAGATAGATAGATAGATAGATAGATGGATAGATAGATAGATAGATAGCCAGCCATATGCACTCTAAAACTTAAGAAACCTATATTGACAGTTTTTTAAAGTTTTCTCTAGACATATTCTAGACCAATTTAACATAAACTTACATTGTAAATTGAACCCTGCTAAAAAATGATTTGGAGTGGAATTTAAAAAGAAAACAAGAACACAAGAGTAAATGTTTAAAATTTCAGCCCTCTAGCTCCATTGGTGCGGCCTGTAAGCATCACACAGATAGATAGATAGATAGATAGCCAGCCAGACCAGCTTAAAAACTTACTGAAGAAACCTATATTGAGAGTTTTGGTTGACGATTTATTGGTTGACGTTTTCTAACAGTGACGGAACAAGGAATAAAAAAACAGGCATTGCAAAATAATGTAAAAATAACAAAGAATAATAAAGAAAAAGAAACTATCTCTAAATGAAAGAAAACAAAAAGAATCTGGAAGAATCTGGAAGAATCAATGGAAGATACTTTAGAGAGTCAAGTGTAAGATGACAAAAGAATTTCTTGAAGGAAAAGAAAAAGAAAACCTCAATTCTCAAAGGACAGGGGAGATGTCATAATGCAGAACGGTCTGGAAGAAAGAGTTTAGTTGAGCATAAAACTCAAAGCATCCTCATCATTATCATTGAATATTCAGGTGACAGTTATGTCCACCAAGTAGAATGGACAGATCGGCCAAAAGCTGGCCAAAGTCCAGCTTCAATTATGTCTCAGAATCGGGGTTGCCAGATGTTTTTTTTTGTGGCTCAAGAATGAATGTGTATGGTCTTCGGACCATATTAAGTAGCATCAGAACCAAAACAATGTTTTTTGTTTGTTTTTGGTGAGAGTTTTGGTTGATCGTTTCTAAAAGTCAAGACACGAAAAGCAAAACCGAAATCTTCTATCCAAATATCAAAACACATATAATAATTGCCAATATGTTTTTTTTCCATTTATCTGTTTTCTGTCATGCTGAAGGAAACAGATTATAAATTAAATGAAACTGCTATGATTTGAACACCAATGCAGACCTTAGCAGCCTGATGACTGATAAATAAGCCACTGATGACACAGTGTTGAAAATTTAAGCATTAAGTATATGATTCAGATTGTATACATTGGGAAAGGAGACAATACATCAAAGCCTAGATGGACATGAATTAAAAAACAAAAACAAACAAAACAAGCCTGGCCGCTGCAGGGCCAAATTCCACTCCAACTTCTATTCCGACTGAAGATGATTTTTGCAACTTTTGTATTGTATACATAATAAATAAATAATTACAAAATTATAAAATATATATTTTTTTGTATAAATGTATTTATTCATTAGAATGAAATAAGCCTGTGCATATCTGTATGATACATTTTGTCACTATCTAAGATTTGTCAATTTAGCTCAGTCTGTAAGACATCCTCCTGGCAATCAATTGGTTGTGAGTTCAAATCACAGTAGGGGAATGTGTATTTGACATATCAATTTACACCTCTAATTTTGGTGAGGGTTGTTCATGTTGTTCTCATTCTTGTTACGGTAAGAAAACAAAGTCAACTCCAGACTTTGTACTGGAGTCTGACAACAACTCCAGATTTTGTACTGGTGTCTGACAATAACACCAGACTTTGTACTAGAGTTTAACAACAACTCCAGACTTTGTACTAGAGTTTGACAACAATTCCAGACTTTGTACTAGAGTTTGACAACAACTCCAGATTTTGTACTGGAGTTTGATAATAAATCCTGATTTTGTACTGGAGTCTGACAACTCTAGATTTTGTACTGGAGTTAGACAACAACTCCAGATTTTGTACTGGAGTTAGACAACAACTCCAGATTTTGTACTGGAGTTTGACAACAACATAAAACAGTTGTCATTTTTGACGACACGGTTCCACTAGTTTAGCTAAGATTAGTTTTGATGTTTATAAATAAAGACATTAAAGTGTGATTATTGATTCACATTAAGTCACTCATTGAGTGAAAAGAACCAGACTTTACACTGGATTCTTCTGTGTTCATTTTTGTTCTATCAGCAGAACATTTAAATAAACAATCAGATCTTGGATTATTTGTTACAGAAATCTTTCCTTGAATTAACAAACAAAACCAACACTACACCTCCCATTTTGTATTCATCATCCTTGTTTCCATTTTCTTGTTATCATATATTACATGCTACTCAACAAAAATGTGCTCTGGGTGTATATATCTGTAAATATATATATATGGCCAAATTGCATTGGATACACCAGTTCTCATAAGATCACTGAAGTTAAGTGATGTCGAGCCTGGTCATTATCCAGATGGGTGACCGTCTGGGAATACCAAGTGCTGTATGCAGCAACAAGATTGTTCTACGGCAGACTTATCCTATACTCTGTCGCCGGACTTTTCTTATGCACGTGCTGTTCCATGGAGAACACATGACAGTGTGCTCTCCTAGGAGCCGTGTGTATGTGTATAATGAACAGTATGATTTTTTCTGTTTATTTTTTGTTTCTCTGTCCGTAACGTCCACTATCTATTACAGATGAAAATTAGAAGATAAATAGATAGATAGAAAGATAAAATTAATTAAATATATTACAACAATTACAAAGAAATTAGAATTAAATTTAAGAATTAAAAATGTAAATGAACATCTGTATTGTAAGCTTGATTTAATGACATATTAACAAATTAAAAATACAACAAAAGATGATGTACTTATAGGTCCTTTTATTCAAATAATGACCGCGGTCAACCAAACACTTGTGTCCTTCCAAGCTCTTTCTTCTACTAATAACACAATACAATAATGGCTGCTCGTTGACCAGAATGTAAAACAGCGCCCCCTAGCGGAAGTCTTCTGCCTAAGGGGAATAACTCATGATATTTACTTAACATGTATATTTATACATCTGCTTTTTGTTATTTTGTATTCATTTTTGAGGTAGTATTAAATGTCATACTCCTTGAAATAATAACTGTTTTCACCTGCATATTTTATATTTTTAGCCAGCCAGCAGAATCATTTAAAAACTGAAGAAACCTATATTGACTATGTTGACAGTTTTGGTTGACATCTTCTAACAACAGAGAACAAGGAAAACAAAGCAAGAAAATACAAGCAAACCAAAATAAATTCATTGGATGAAATATACAAATATTGTATCATTATCTGTTACAAATTTCTGGACAAGATGGATTGTTCTGTTGTCTGAAATTCTGAGATGAATGATTCCTTGTCATTATTCCACAAGCATTTCAAACAAATAGCTTCATCCTTATTGCAACATTTTGATTGATAAGAAAGGAGAATGCTAGTATCTCATGCATGCAAGGTCTCTGAGAGGGGTCGGTGCAATGGGTGTATCACACCGGGGCCCAGAGGGACAAGTGGGCTCTGAGTGTTTCTTGGGCAGAGCTGTGTATTGAAACTTACAAGTTGATACAATATGCCCATTTATAAAATAGGTTTACTGTTGCTTATCAATGAACTAATATTGTGCTAGAAGGGTTATAGCAGATGAAAGTAGGATGGCTAAAGGACAATGGTGTTTGTGCAGGGTGTGTGGGGGGCCCCGAAAACAGTTTTGCACTGCCTTATAAAATTCCCTTCGGAGGACCTGCATGTACTAGAGAAATTAGCATATATATTGTTCCATTCAGCACTTTTAATTGGAATTTTTTCAGATTGACAACTGGTTTGATGTTGTCTGCAAATATCTTTATTATTCAGATCAAGAATCATCAAAAAAGAGAGAAAAAAGTCAACAGTAAGAATGATACACCTGAGAAAAACTAAAGAAAGTATCAAACGAAATTTCATAAAAAAGATGTCAGAGACGAGGATACTGATTTAGAAGTAATAAAACAGTTTCTAATATCATAACCAAAAGCAAATAAGAAAATTAATTGAAAGAAAAACAATGGGAAAAATAAAAGTTTATCAGTTGTGATTTTGTTTTCATTCCCCTGGTTATGTTTATAATAAAAATAATGAAATTATTAACCTTAAAATGTATTAACAGAATAATTGAAAACTCATCTCAATAATTAAAATGGAGGAATTTTTGAATGCCACTCTCCTGGAACAAATATTCACATTACACTTAATTTTCTAGCTTTAGATTTTATGGACATTAGTATTGATTTGGTCTTTGGGGAGTTTAACTTAACATTTTAAAAATCTTTTTAGCTAGTTTCTTTTTTTCTTTTTCTCACTCTTCTTTTTCCGTCAGTCTGAAATTATAGATTTAGTATGTTCATTTGTTGAAACATAGAATCTCAAATCTGTGGATGATGTGATGAGTGCAATGACTTTTGTCAGGAAAAATGCTATAAGATTTCAAGATACTTTTACTTCTATGAATAATCCCAAATCATGTCTAGGCATAAAAAATGTTTAATAACGTGAAAGTATAAAGGAAAGTGACAAGGGAAAATTCAATATGACCAAAATAGAAATACAGGCTGCTTTGATTTTACACCATGGATCCGTTCCCAGAGGAGGCGGCATAAATGAAAATTGGCGCAAAATCAATCCACCAGTTAACTTAACGGTATGACACTTAGTGCGACTATTAAAGCTTTAGCTTTGTGCTGATTGATTGAAATTGCAATGGTGGTGCCACCGACAGTGAAAATATGAACTACATCTGCGTTCATAAACTCTTCTAATATTCTGAAGAAAATATTTTGTCAAATTTCAAATGATATGCAAATATCAATGAGAAGTTTTTTTTAGTTCAAAGTGTTTTTAGATGATTGAACTCCTTCTTGTTGCTTGTGCTAACACAACATTTTGGCCAATCTATTCTACGGCCTTCATCAGGTGTAATATCCAAATGTGATGGTGGCAAACAGAAATGTTTCTCTCCAATGGTACCAATGCTCATAACGTGAAGAAGGCTGTAGAATTTGTTACTAGGCTGATTTCACTGGATTGGAAATCATTCAGTATGTTAAAGAATGACCAACCAGATATGCTTGTGTTAGTTTACAGAATTACTCATTTATTCAGAACAGAATGGATCGGTCGAAACATTGTGTTAATAACACAAACAACAAAAAGGTGTTCAATTATCTGAAAAACTCTTTGAATGTTAATGACCCTTTGTAAAATAATACAGGCAGGAATAATTTTTACAAGCAAGCAAGGTTAGATGAAGATGTTAGATGTAGTAAACCAATTTTTGAAATCTAGTGTTTCTGATTGGCTGAACCGTTAAACAAAGAGTTTGATTCTTTTGGCAGTAAAATACGTTGGACTCAGTAGTCGGCAAGGAATTTTGACCAAAGGCAGACATGGTTTTGGCTTCCCCGCCAGGCATGGGGAGGTAAACAGAGAGTGAGAGAGGTGGTTAGACATTAACATGGGAGAGGGTGACAGTCAGCCAACAACCCATTACAGCAGTTCATGTAAATTGCAATGATAGTTATTGAGAGTATTATTTTTTATTCAGGGAAAATTAGCGCTTTGTTGAAGTGATGGTATTCAAACCATCGCTGCATCCGAGAAGCGATTCTAGAAATAAATGAATCAATTTTAACAGATAACAGACGGACCCTATTGTTTTATTTTCTTTCAAGACGGAGAAGCTCTGAGTAATTTTCGTTTTCCCCCTCAGGTATCCACCCAGAATGGTATATTCCCCATATTTTATATGTATCTCTCATCTCTCCCTCATGTTCGGTGGGGCATTTTTGAGCCATGAACCTACCTGGTCACTGACTTCGATGCGTCATTGTCTTTCCAGGGATGGATCGGCTGCTGCAACACAGACTTGCATGATGTGCACACATCGATTGTGCCACACCTTCTCAAAACTATAGAAAGTTGCTTTGTTATTGGACTGTAAGGATGTAACAGAGGCAACAAGATATCTTAAGAAGGAATTATCCCTCTCTTCTAATCATCAATATCTGTTGGATGGATTTTTGAACGCTGCCAATCATTCGTATCGGGAAAAGAAATGTTTCCACGAATTTCTTCTCCCATAGGATTTTTAATGACAGTATTGAACCAATAGTCGATTCTTCAGTTTTTTCACCCTTTTCCTAATTGTTTTCCCACCAAATTAAAAACAACGAACAGTTATCTCCCTTACTGCACTGCCTTTCATCTATTTGAAACAACCAATTGCACAAAACCTTATCTTTAGCTTTGTATTTAGTCCAAGCCTGTTGCATGTTCAATGTCTACTAATGGAGACCATATACCCAGTTCTCAAAACCCATTTCCATGACCAATCCAAGCACAGCAATATTAGGCAGACATTTGTTTTCTTTTGTTTTTCCAGGTTTTCCATTCTCTGTTTTCCCTCTGAAGAATTGTTTTTTGCTCAAACAAAAGAAACAAGCAAAAGTGTGATAGAATAAAAAAAATACCCAAAACTCAGTTGTGAGTGTTGAGTTTTTCACACAGTCATAACTCACTTTTATTTAGTGACTGTAGGATTATTGCCAATAAGTAGCATAATGTTACAAAGCTATATTATATTGCAGACTAATAAATGTGTGCTGTGTCCATCATTTCTGTCAATGTCATGACATGGTTATTATCTTCACTTGCTACTCATTACAAATAAAGCTAGGAAGCATTCAGAGAGTGCATACCTCTGCCAACCTGACTGTCACTAAAAACTGAATGAAAATCAGTTCACAGATAATTACGATGCAGGGGAGGTAACTGAAAAAAGTCCTGGATCCGCCCCAGAATTTAGTGAATTCTTCCTTAACCCATGGCTAACCGTTCGACAAAATGCCATTGGAATTCATTGAGAACTTTTGGAGATATTGTATGAACAAACATGAGTGTATAAAAAAAATGAAAAAGTATCTTTCGATCAAAAAAGATTTGTGTACCCGATCCAAAATGTAACCAATTCTTCTATACTCCATAGCCGACCCATTCAAAAGA
>VCCN01000387.1:11028771-11040576 GCA_006491835.1 Architeuthis dux
TTTTCATAGTCACTCTTGTTGCAATTGTAGTTCACTTTGGTAGGGATATGTGGTTTCATATTCGAGTTAATGCTACATGTAATTGTCACAGGATCACTTGCACCTATTGGTGGGCAGTACTGAATATCTGTTATATCCTGCTCAGATGATGAAAATATGAGATCGTCACAGATAGCACGTTGGTCTTCTCTAAAACGTGTTGGTTCTGTTAAGTGTTGGTGTAGAAACAGGTCTCTTATGCCCTTGATAAAAGTGTATTCTGGGGCTGTATCATTCGTCAGTACTGGCAGTTCTGGTTCTGGTGTCCACTTAATCTTGTTTAAATTAAAGTCCCTGGCTATTATCTTATGTTGATAGCCTTTGTAAGCTTGGTTTAATGACAGATATTAACAGATTAAAAATGCAAACAGAAGATTTACTTACAGGTTCTTTATTCAAATAATGACTGTGGTTGGGATTCACACACATGTGTCCTTCCGAGCTCTCTCATCTACTAATAACAATAATAAAATGGCTGCTTGTTCACCAGAAAAACAGCACCCCCTAGCAGAAGTGGATAAGAACTATTCTGACTATGTCATATTGATATAAAGCAGTTATTTGATCCATATATATATAAATATGTGAGTGTGATATATTGATATAAAATAGTTACTTGGTTTATATCTAAGTATATCTAAGGCTCAGAAGATTATAATGAAAAAGAAAAAAAACTTCCTTCTTCTCCTTTATACAAATAAAACGCCAAAAGGTTTTGAGAGATGAGCACAATCAGAAAGTGCCCTGGAAAGACTAATTTTACAAACCACCAACATGAGCTTCTCCAATGGTCAAAGGAATCTGACCTTATTAATCACTGCTACCCACAACACTGGTTTATTGCTGGGTTTAGGTTATTCATGTGTTCTAACATTTATATGTATCTATCTATGTATCCAGACTTTGCCCAGCCCTAACCGTTCATAGTAGAAACTTGAAATTGTGCACACACACTACCCTCAATGAGTAGAGGAAATGTTTTTCTTATCTTTTGAAAATTCCCCTCCTAAATATGCAATGTAAGTTTATACTAAATTGGTCACTAATTTGTGCCAGCTTCTTTTTTAGAAAATTCAGATCATTTTAGTAATCACAGCCCAACCTTTTAATTGATCATTCTAACACATGGTGGTGATTCATAATTTCCCTTGGAATGCTAGTTTGATAGGAGATTTATAAACAAGAAGTAGTGCCTAATAAAAGACTTTTATTACCACAATACAAGCATTAAGAAGCATTAAGAATTCCTGGTTCAGATCCTATTGTTTTTGTTCTTTCTCCCTTTTCTTTGTTCCTTCCTTCTTTCTTTCTTTCTTTTTATTTTGTCCTCTCATTCTTACTCCCTTTTGTTTTATGTTCTTTCTTTCTTCTTCCCTTTTAATCACTGCAACCCACAACACTGGTTTATTACTGGATTAGTTTATTTATGTGTTCTAACATTTATATGTATCTATGTATCTGTCTATGTATCTGGACTTTGCCCAGCATTAGCCGTTCATAGTAGAAACTTGAAATTTTACACACATACTCCCCTCAATGAGCAGGGAAAATAGTTTTATAGGGTGGGTTTCAATTTTCAATGTAAATGTATGCTAAATTAGTCCCTTAGTTTGTGTCCAGCTGCATTCGTGCTTGTTTTTTGAAAATTTGAGGCAAGAGAAGTAACTTATCCATTGATCATACCCTTTTCCAACTTTTTAATTGATCACCCCCAACATAGCGTATAGGTGGCAGTGATTCATAATTTCCCTTGGAATGCTAGTTTATTTTATGTTTCTTCTTTCTTTATTTATTTATTTCTCCCTTTTTGTTTTATGTTCTTTCTTTCTTTATTTCTTTATTTCTCTTTTTCCATTCTTTCTCTCTTTTCTTTGTTCTTTTTCTTTCTTTCTGTCTGTTTGTCAGTTTCTACCCAATTCTATGTCATTATGTTTTTTTGCTGTCCCTGGTTCTTCAGGGAATGATAGACCTAATGCTCTCCTGAGAAACCCAACAACTGCAACAAGTGAATGAATCTCACTTTGACATTTGCTGAAATCAATTAAGGATGAATTTAATCCATCTGGGGGAAATCCATTCAAGACTGAAAAATCCCCAAAAGTTTTATAAACATTTTACAGATACACAAGAAAGGGGATTTGGGAATTGGTAATTAAACTAGAGTTGATTGATTGTCTCAACAGAATTAGTCAGTCGAGAGAAAGTGAAAAAAAAAGATTTTATTGTAGTTGCTTAGCTTTTGTCTTGAAGCAAAAGTCTGGATCAAACAGCAATCCAAAAATAGATCCATGGAATTGCTTTTACTTTCTTTTGACCTTTGTATTTCTGTTTATTTTAATCAACCACAAAAGGATTCTACTGCAGCTTTAGTAAATGCAGAAATTCTGACCAAATCTGCCTCCCAAATGCTTATGCTGACATTTTGTTAATGGCACAAATTTTGCGCATTGTTTTTTAACTGAAATTTCAAATCAATCAACCAATAAAGAACTAAATGATACTTTTTGCATTCAATGTTTATTTATCCATAAAAGATAGTTTAGATCTCTCATTCTTCATCCTTCTTATCACTTTGCTGTCTTCTGTGTGCATTCTTATGTCCTCACTGTATCAAAGTCTTTTATGCTTTGCACCTGCAGGCAATGGGACAGTAAGTTTTTTGTTTGTTCAAGGTTTTGTCTCACGTCCTCTCGATCAAAGACAGCAACCTTTGATTTAGATCTCTGCACTCCCACACCACTCATTGTTTTGATTATTTGTGCCTCCCTATGAGCAGGTGTGCCTCATAGCGGCATTACAGTGTTAACATGCTTTTTCATACCCTACCAAGCATTATCTAAATCTGAAGTCAAGTATAAAAATATAGCAATAATATATCAATATTTTTTCCCCCCATAAAATAGCTGGAACAATGTTTCAAAGGAAGCAATTTGGGGAGTTGATCAACAATTGTTTTTATTTTCCTTTATTCATTTTCTACTTTGATCAGGCTCGGCCCCATCCTTGGGGGTGGGGGGACTAAGCAGAATTTCATTTGGAGGCCATACAGATTCTGAAAAAACATTCAAGCTCGCTTGAGAGACGTTTCATGATGATTCAAAAGATATATGATAAGGCTGTGTTTATGATTTATGCCCAGGGATCACAGAGGGGTCCATTAAGGATGAGCAGTGAACCCATACAGCTGGGGCTTCCAGGGCAATGTAAGCCACTGGGGATAATTTCTTTTTAGATATGCCCAATTTCAGGGCTGTTTTGAAATATACAAAAAACTTGAAAATTGAGAAGTAGGTATACCCTCGCATGCCCCACCCCCATTTCTACCACTCAAAATTATTAATTTTTGTGCTATTATTTACCTTGATCTCAACTTCTGTTGTTTTTATTGCAACATTGGTAACACGATGGTTTCTATTGAGTGACTAACCAGACCTGTTAGAAACCCTCAACCAAAACTGTCACCAAAACTATCAAAATAGGTTTCTTTCAGTTTTCAAGTCAGTCTGGCTTGCTAGATGGCTGGCTGGCTATGTATGTATCACACATACAGGCCGCACCAATGGAGCTAGAGGGCTTTAAACATTTACTCTTTATTATGTTTAGAAAAAACGGTTTGTTTGTTTTCCCCACCCCAGTTTTTTAGTGAGGGATTCAATTTGCAATATAAGTTTATGCTAAATTGATCACTGGTTTGTGTCCGGTTTTTATTTTGAAAATTCAGATCACTGCTCAACAAAAGGCGATTGATCACCCCTTTCTCCAATTTTTTAATTGATCACCCCCGAATATGGCATGCTGCCAAAAGACCTCCCTTAAACAGGTGGGGGGGGGGTAATTTGGAATGTAAGTTTATGCTAAATTGATCCCTAAGTTTGTGGCCAGTAGCATTCACGCTTGTCTTTTGAAAATTCAGACTTTTGTAGTGTTCACTGCCCAACAAAAGGTAAGAGAAGTAACTCATTCATTGATCACCCCTTTTTCAAATTTGTAATTGATCACACCAAACACTGCATGTCGGTTACGTGACGGTTTCTATTGAGTGAAGAACTAGACCTGCCTTTTCTTTAATTTCTATTTCACTTTTCTCATCCTCACCCCTTTTTCAAATTTGTAATTGATCACCCCGAACACGGCATGTCGGTTATGTGACAGTTTCTATTGAGTGACGAACTAGACCTGCCTTTTCTTTAATTTCTATTTCACTTTTCTCATCCTCACCCCTTTTTCAAATTTGTAATTGATCACCCCGAACATGGCATGTCGGTTATGTGACAGTTTCTATTGAGTGATGAACTAGACCTGCCTTTTCTTTAATTTCTATTTCACTTTTCTTTCATTTCTCATCCCCCCGCACCCCACCCCCTCCAAAATGAGCGAACCACGAATATGCAGAAGAGTTCTTTCAATTTCATTAATTAGCATTGGCCAGCCACAATGAGAATAAGTTGAATCGCACAAACCTGGGTAAGTTGCAAATGGAAAAAAGAGAAAGATTTTCTAACTGATTAAGTTAACATAGATTGGTCACCGTTCTAATGCGCCGAAGTTGCAGACATATAGGATATGCTTCCTGGCAAGATATCAACCGCGATCGGAGAAGTTGTTTTAAATTTGGTTACGGCAAGAAAATTAATTTATATTGATTTAGTGCTCGTTGTTAACTCCTTTCATCTAAGTAGCAGATAAAATTTAATTTCAGAACAAGCTGAAACTGACTTTATCTTCAAACCTTCTTAGAAACTTTTCGCTTGTGAAACATCTAATTTGAACCTCTATATAGAATTCAACTCAGCACAAAGACAATAGAGTGATTTTTTAACCCTAATTAAACCAGGATTAACGGGTCTATAGTGGAAATGAGTTCAAATATATTAATCATCACTACGCGTTTTATTCATGTGTTCTGACATTGATATGTATCTATGTATATATCTATGTATGTGGACTTTGCTCACCCCACAACACTGGTATATTGCTGGGTTTATTAATCATAATTACACACAACACTGGTTTATTGCTGGGTTTATTAATCACCCTTACCCACAGCAATGATATTGATATGTATCTATGTATCTATGTATCTATTTATGTATGTGGACTTTGCCCAGCCGTTACACACAACTGGGTGTATTACTCATAATTACACACAATACTGGGTTATTGCTGGGTTTATTAATCACCATTACTCACAGCACTGGTTTATTGCTGGGTTTATGTTATTCATGTGTTCTGACATTCATATGTATCTATGTATCTATCTATGTATGTGGACTTTGCTCACCCCTTACCCACAACACTGGTATATTGCTGGGTTTATTAATCACCATTACCCACAACACTGGTTTATTGCTGGGTTTATTAATCACCATTATGCACAACACTGGTTAATTGCTGGGTTTAGGTTATTCATGTGTTCTGACATGTATATGTATCTCTGTATCTATCTATGTATCCAAATTTCACCCAGCCCTAGCCGTTCATAGTAGAAACTTGAAATTTTGCACACACACTCTCCTCAATGACTAGGGAAATATTTTTATTTATTTCTTTTTTTTCCCTACCTAAATAGGTTTTAGAGGGAGGGTTCAATATGCAATTTAAATTTATACTAAATTGGTCACTAGTTTGTGCCTGTTTGCTTTTTGAAAAATCAGACCTTTTTTCATGATCACAGCCCAACTTTTAATTGATCACCCCCAACACAGCATATATGGCTGTCAGGGATTCATAATTTCTCTAGGAATGCTAGTTCTCAATCTGTCTATAATTTTGAGAAGTTTTATTAACATTCAAAGAGTTTTTCGGACAATTGAACTCCTTGTTGTTTGTGTTTTCACACAACGTTTTGGCCAATTTATTCTTTGAACTTCTTCAGGTCTAATACTTAATATCCGTATGGAAAGAGAGTCTCTTTTTCTGTTCTGTTTCTCTGGTACTGTGATGTAATAATGTTATCAAACAGAACATTTAAACGTTCACAACAACCCTTGTAAATTAAATTATAATGCCTAATTTCTAACATTTCTCAGTTCTTTGCTTTGTTAAACAAAGAATTTACAAGCATTGCTGCTAATGCTTAATTGTCTGTTTGATACTGTTTCTTACTTTACACTACTGGAAAAAGAGACCAGGAAAAGAGACTCTCTTTCCTTACAGATATTACATACCAGTGAAATGGGTACCTGAACAATGTGATTAACTTAAAAAACACTGGACAAGTTCTTCATTTGTGTTTGTAGTGTCCCCACAACAAGCACGATAATTTGGTATTCCCTCGATTCTAGATGTTTTTAGACGTTTTTGTAAATGTGGCTTAATTCCAGGATATCTGGAGAAATCCTTCTTTTTTAAAGAAAAATCACATTCGCAGGATCTTTTTTAGTGTATATAGTTTGGTGTCATTCACTTCTTCTGTCTAGGCGTACATAGCGTTATATCAAATTTGAAGTAAAAATTCCCTAAAGATTTGTATCTAGCATTTGTATCTAGCAATTTTCGTGATTCGGTATAATTAAAAAAGTTTTACAAAAGTCATTACAAAATTAAAGTCTTTGTTTTGTGTAAAAAGCCAAGTTAATCATATTATAGGCACAGTGCTAAATGTGTCTGCCCGATTACACCTGAAGAAAGCCAAAGAATGACTCTGCCAAAACGTTTTGTGCACAACAGGAACAACATGAAGGAGTTCAATCGTCCAAAAAAATCTTTGAATATTCTTAATCGGTTTTGTTTCTGAGGGGAAGGTTCCTCTCAGATTTTCAAAGCTCCATTTAAAATAACTCATTTACTTATATAATGAACAGTGACTTTTACTGATTCTCTGTTCATAACAATGGACTCTTACACTTGAAGGTAACAATTTTGCTGAACAAAATATATCCTACCCACCATTTGAAACTATGGACTCTTTCACTGAAACGATTTCAGTAGTTTCTTTTCTTGAAATATTTTTTATCATAGAAATTCAAATATATCCATGAATGTTTTCACAGGGATTAACTAGTAATAAATAATCCACTGAATTATTTTAGAATTGCTGAGATTATAGAAATTCTAAAATAATCCATTACCGAATCAAAACTAATCATAATATATTTTATTATATGAACCCATTATTTAACAGTTCTTTGATTCTTTGTTGATATAAGAATTATCATATGGTGATGGGCTGGACACTTAGCAGGAAGAAAGGACAACAGATGGAGCAAAAGGTTAACAGATTGGTTCCCATGGGACAGTAATCACAGTAGGAAAAGACCAGACACAAGATGGGGGGATGAGATAGAGGGGTATGCCATTAAGACATGGCAGAGGTTAGCACAATTACGGTCATCATGGGAGGAGATGGGAAAGGCCTTTGTCCAGCCATGGACTTATAATGACGATGATGATTGATAATTGAATACAATAACCTATTAAGAAAATCTATTATGTGTTTATTATACTTCTTCTTCAGGATGCCGTGCCTAATTCTTTGCCAAATCTTTTCTGTGACGATAACACCATCTTTTTCTTCTCTAGTCATTGGATTTTCTAAAAGGTAAGGATAGAAAACAAGAACTGCTATAAGTAAGAGATCGAAAAAGATCAACACGGATCCGAGGGAGGACCAGGGTAAAGGATACTATACAAATAATTGAGCGACCAAAATGGAGATGGGCTGGTCACCTAGCAAGAAGAGATGACAATAGATGGTGGAAACTGATTGGTGCCCATGGGACAGTAAATGCAGTAGGAAAAGACCAGACACAAGATGGAAGGACGAGATAGAAAAGTTTGCCAGTAAGACGTGGCAGAGGTTAGCACAAGATAGGTCATCATGGAAGGATATGGGAAAGGCCTTTGTCCAGTGGTGGACTTTAACGGCTGATGATGATGTATCTATCTATGTATCCAAACTTCTCCCAGCCCTAACCATTCTTAGTAGAAACTTGAAATTTTGCACACACCTTCCCCTCAATGAGTATGGTAAATGTTGTTTTTAACCCCCCCCCTCCCCAATAGGTTTTAGAGGGGTTTCAGTATGCTATGTAAGTTTGTGCCGTTTGTTTTTTTGAAAATTCAGACATTTTTTTAGAGATGACAGCCCAACATAAGCCGAGAGAAGTAACTTATTCATTGATCACCCCTTTTTCAAACTTTTTAATTGATCACCCTCAACACAGCATATATGAATACAGATGGAGCAAAAGGTTAACAGATTGGTGCCCATGGAACAGTAAACATGGTAGGAAAAGACCAGACTCAAGATGGAGAGATAAGTATGTAGTTAAGACATGGCAGAGTTTAGCACAGTCACTAGAGTCAAAGGAAAGGCCTCTGTCCAGCACAGGACTAATAATGGCTGATGATGATGATGTTGATGATGATGAGGATGATGATGAATATCTGTTGATACACTTACCTGTTAGTAAAACTGCTGATTTGCTTTGTAATTTCTGAAACACAATTCATATTAATAAAAGCCAAATTGCAAAATAACTTTGATAAAAGCAATAATCTGGAGCCACAAATGTTGTGCTCATGTAATACAAATGCCTGATATGAAAACTTTTTCTATTGTTTCTGTTCTTGAAAATAATCAAATGTTATTCCCAATGCTTTTATGTCCTGCTCAAAAATGACATTCATCAATAACTGACCATGAAATCTAATTGAGAACTGAAATGGTTAGGTAGAAAATTCAATTATTTTTGTCATCTATTTGTAGTTTTTGCTTTTATTTGGTACAAGATCCCAATGAGAGAATAATGCATGCATTCTAAATTTCCCAAAGGGTAAAAACTAAAAACAGGTCTTGTTAGTCACTCATTAGAAACCGTCAAATGACCAACATGTTTTGGCAGCATGCCGTGTTGGGGATGATCAATTAAAAAATTGAAAAAAGGGTGATAAATGAATAAATTACTACACTCGGCTTTTGTCTGGCCGTGATCACTAAAAAAGTTTGAAATTTTAAAAAACCAAGCATGATAGCTGTCGGACACAAACTAAGGGTCCAATTTTGCATAACCTTACTTTTTAAATTGAAACCCCCACTAAAAACCTATTTGGGGGGAGAATTTTCAAAAAACAAAGAAATTGATTATTCTACACATAATAAAGAGTAAATGTTGAAATTTTCAGCCCTCTAGCTCTATACTGGCTTAAAAACTGAAGAAACCTATGTTGACAGTTTTAGTGACAGTTTTGGTTGACTGTTCCTAAAGAATTGGATATTAAAAAAACCAGATCACTCCAAGAGGTATAGTCTAACTGGAATTCTGTTATTCTATAGACAGCTGTTCTGATGGCTGGCAATTAAGGTATGCATCAGCCGTTCTGCCGTGCCATCATTGCAGTGGGCAGACCTTGCCATGCGTCAGATGCTTGGCCGAACAAGCTAAAAGCGATCAGATTGCAATAAAGAAGAAAAACTGGGAAAGCAATTTACGCTAGTGCAAAATCTGCTTGCGTGTTCATGGTAGCATAGCCAGCCACTGGAACTGTCAGCAACCATTGTATTCAAGATCTGTGGAACATGTGTAATGTTTAGTGCCGGTAGAATGAACTTCAAGGGCATGGTAGGGAGAAAAGCAAAGAATATATAATAAAAATATAAAATAAAAATATCCCCCCATATGTTTTATCTAGCTTTCATTTTCTGAAAACAATGATCACATGCCTGCGAATGTTCAGGTACATGATCACTTAAACAAGGTAATAAGGTATTTAGGAAAATTCGGAAGCAATATGATTTATGAAGTGATTCCATCCACAGCACCTAAGAACTATTATGCCTAAACAGGTCTGGCGCAAGGGTTTCATGCACTCTAGGTGAAACTTAAAATTGGCATCCTGGATTACATTCTAATGAGTGTGCTTCCAGCACCTTTGCACCCTAGGTAACCGCCTAGGTTTGCCTAACTGATGGGCCAACCCTGTGTCCAATCAACTAATATCCCCATATGTTTTATCTAGCTTTCATTTTCTGAAAACAATGATCAAATGCTGTGAATGTTCAGGTACATGATCACTTAAACCAGCTAATTAGGTATTTAGGAAAAATCTGAAGAAATATGATTTATAAAGTGATTCCATCCACAACATCTAAGCCCTATTATGTCTAAACATAAAATTGATATCCTGGATTACATTCTAATGACAATTTTTTTCAGTTCAGAGTGTGCTTCTAGCACCTTTTCACCCTAGGTGACCGCCTAGGTTTGCCTAATCGATAGGCCAACCCTGTGCCCAATCAACTAATATCCCCCATATGTTTTTATCTAGCTTTCATTTTCTGAAAACAATGATCACATGCCTACGAATGTTCAGGTACATGATCACTTAAACAAGGTAATAAGGTATTTAGAAAAATCTGAAGCAATACGATTTATAGAGTTTGCTCCTAGGACATTATTGCACCATAGGAGACCGCCTAGGTTAACCTAATCGACCGGCCAGCCCTGTGCCCAATCAACTAAAAGAATTTCAGTTTGTTAAAAGGTATCTTGATGTTCGACAAAAATAAAAACATGTTTAATGTTTATATATATGTATGTTAAATCAATAAGTAATATAAGTATATGTTAAATCAATAAACATGCCAAAGCAAGCTCCCAGCAGCCCCCATTCCATTTTTTTTTAAAACGCTGACCAGAAGTGGGAACGAGGTAGGCTCAATTCTTACCAGGCAAACAGTCCTATTACACGTATTTTCTTATTCCGTCTTCTTTTGTTTTTAATGACTGACACACTGCAGAATCACAATTAACCCTTTCCTCCCTAACAGCCATGTTTTGATTATGTGCCTGTGTGCCCTGAAACTAAATTAACATCAGCTGTTGCTGACCAAAAAATACAATGGGCAGTAAATAAATTGCTATATCTCTTAATATTAAATGTACACTTACTAAATTTTCAATGATTATTCCCAGTGTATCATTTCCAAGTTCAGTGAAATAAAACTTTGAAAAAGGTATTATTATCAATTTGATTGGAATTGTTATGATTTAAATGTGTGTATGATTTAAATTTAAAAGCTTTTTGGGGTATTTATCATTTAAAAGAAGTTTTTGTTTATTTTCAATAATAATAAATTACCTATAAACTGCTTAGCGATATCAGGCAAGCAATCAGTCCATGGTACATGTTTTTTAGTTCTTTTTTATCATTTTTTTCTATCACGTCTAGAGGCGTTATCAGGGAGGAAAGAGTTAAAATGATTCACTCTGTAAGAAAAAAGGAGAGTATATGTTTGGACCTTTGAACTCATTCTTTGTGTTGCTTACATTGTTATTGTTAAAGTTGTTGTCAAGGAGCCAACCCCCCCAGGCCCCCATATCTCTAACAATCTCTAGCTGCACCACTGTTCAGAATGTGTGAACTGAAATCTAGAAATAACGATGCAAGTTTTGGTAAGGAATCAAGGTATGGGAATATGCTTAGAAAATTGCAGAATTTGACAAATCTAGAAGACAAGAAACAAAACTAAAATCATTTTTAGTTGAAGTCAAATGGAAAACAGACAAAGATGGATGAAGATAAATAGCTTTTCGAGACTCGACTGTAAATATGGTGAAAGAAAGTTTTAAGTAAAGTATATTTGTATATAACTTTTCTAAGGTCTTCACAGGCTGTATGTTTTATTCAACCAATTTCGATTTTGTTTTATATTCCAACACTTATCTCTCTCTTTGCATAAGTGTGTGTGTATATATAAAGGAATATATGTATGTTTATATATATATATATGTGTGTGTGTGTGTGCTGAGTGTATAAAGGCAT
>VCCN01000387.1:11106963-11123838 GCA_006491835.1 Architeuthis dux
TTAATAAATAAAAGAAGGAGAAGAGAAAAAGGAAAGGAAAACACAAATAGAATAGTAGAGGCTATCAGAAAGGGGAAGAGTTTAAAACACGACTGATCCGCAGACTATACCGGCAAGCAACAGTACTTGCTGGACACATGCCTTTCCCATCTCCTTCCATGATGACCTATCTTGTGCTAACCTCTGCCATGTCTTACCGGCAAACCTTTCTATCTCGTCCCTCCATCAATATGCAATGTAAGTTTTTCCTAAATTGGTCACTAGTTTGTGCCCGCTTGTTTTTTTGAAAATTCAGACCTTTTTTAGTGATCACTGCCCAACAAAAGGCGAGAGGTTAATTTAATTCAATTTACAATGTAAGGTTATGCTAAATTGATCCCTTAGTTTTTGTCCTGCAGCATTCTCATTTGTTTTTTGAAAATTTCGACTTTTTAGTGATCACTGCACACAACGACTGTTTAATTCATAAGGTAAAAAGAATCATATATAGGCATTGGTGATTTCTAATTTCCCTTGGAATGCTAGTTACTATTTGTCTCAAATATCAGTTTTTATTTTGACCTGCAATGATCATCAATTTCCTACAAATCTAAACCTGACAAGACAAAGACACAGAAACACTCGGGCTGAAACGTCGTGTTGACAACACAAATAACAAGATGGAGTTCAATCATCCAAAGAACCATTTGAATAGCTACTATTTGTTTCAAATATCAGTTATTATTTTGAACTGCAATGATCTTCAATTGTATGCAAAATGTTAAAATGCAAGTGTGATGTTTTCCCTAATAGTGACTTCAAACGGTTCAGGATTGCACTGTTCAGCTCACAAGTTGTTCTTTTTGTCATTTGTCATCTCAGAGACATTTGGAGGCCTAATTAGAGGGGCGTATTTTGATTTTCATCACACTAGTTGGAATGCAATGAAAATAGCCCATTACTATCAGAAATTGTAAAACATGTCTGGTTAGTCACTCAATAGAAACCGTCTGGTGACCAACATCTTTTTGCAGCATGTTGGGTTGGGGGTGATCAATTAAATAATTGGTAAAAAGGATGATCAATGAATGAGTTACTTTTGTTGGATCACTAACAAGTCTGAATTCTCAAAAAACAAGTGTGAATGCTGTCAGACACAAACTGAGGGATCAATTTAGCATAAATTTACTTTGTAAATTGAACCCCTTCCAAAATACATATTTTGTGGGGGGAATTTTCAAAAAACAAAAAACTGTTCTCTCTAGACATAATAAGTGGTAAATGTTTAAATTTTCAGCCCTCTAAACTCTATTAGTGTGACCCGTATGTACAACACGTACATGCATAGCTAGCCAGCCAGAATCACTTAAAAACTGATCAAACCTATGTTGACAGTATCGGTGACAGTTTTGGTTGATGGTTTCTAATCACTCAAAAAGGATAGTCAACTACTTACTGAGATTTTATGAATAAAAGCAAAGATATATACAAAACTGACAAATCAATGAACTAAAATACAGATAATTTGTTTAACAGATTAAGTGGTTTGTGGAGTTGTTAAAATGAAACTGAAAATAACAACAATCATGGCTAAAATAGGAATTCTTGTTTAACTGAATTAAAATGCACCAGTTGACTTCTAAAAGAGAACTATGGAACTGTAGTAATAAAGTAATCAGAAAGATCTCCCTTTGTTACCAAAGGAAGCGGAAGTGATTACTTCCCCTCATTAGAACTCTCCTACTACTATATGAAGAGAGGTACATTGGATTCCATGTATGTGTAAGCACATGTAAGTTGAATAAAGCTTTTCACAAGCAAATCTCTCGTCTCTTATTCATTACAATTTATTCAACTTACAATGGAAAAATGCCTAAAGCCCAAACGTTTGGATATCGATACATCTGATTCAGATTCTACAGATAAATGGCGTCATTGGAAGAGATTGATTGAAGGATTTTTGACAGCTCTGGAATCTTCCTCGACTATGGGACTGTCAGGTACAGAGAAATTTACACTACTACTTCATCGTGTCTCTACCCAAGTTTATAGGAATATCTTTATCTGTGAAGATTATGAAACTGCCTTTGGCATCTTGGAAGGCATGTTCGTGAAGAAAATAAATACTATTTTCACTCTGCATTTACTCGAAAGCCTTGAACAGTTCTTGTGACAACAGCCAGAAGAAAGCCATGGACAGTACTTGCAGACTTTGAAAACTCTAAGTCGCAAGTGTGACTTCACTGCATTAACAGCTGACGAAGCCAGAGATGAGTTTATCAGAAATGCTCTTATTAACGGAATACGGTCTAACCGTTCAATACCACAAGTGTGGTAAGCAAGGACATTGTTCTAAAGTCTGCTTCTTCTCAAAGGGATTGTTCAACTACTCTTGCTACCCTAGCACCTATGTCCGTATAGGCTGCATTCTCTGACTGTCTTTCAAAAACAATTGTGAGAATTAAAATCAATGGAGTGCCTATCAATACTCTAGTTGACACAGGCAGAAAGTTTCATTGATGCCAGCATTGTGAAGGCAAACCAATGGAGAATTTTTCCTTGCTACAACTGAGTATCCATGGCGAATGTCTCATTATCCTTTCGTGTAATCGGATACTGTCTGGACAACCTGAAACTCATATTGGACAATTAAACTTTCACTGATGCAAAATCTCTGGTGTGATGTGATATAACTTCCTTTAACAACATTCTTGTGTCGAAATCCCATTTGGCAGTCCCAAGCCGGTCCTGAATGTTTGCGGACTGGCGGCAGTCAAGTTGCAGTACCCATACTTTTCAATAACTTGGCTCCTGACTGCAAACCAATAGCAGTAAAATCGAGATGGTATACACACAAAGATAGTGCATGAAAACAGAAGTGGCAAAGATGCTTGAAGAAGGGATTATAGAGCCAAGCAAGTCTCCATGGAGAGCTCAGGTCCTCATAACGGATGCTGAAATTTTTTTTAAAATTCATTCGCAGATAATCAACAAATTCACCCTACTGGACTCATACCTGCTGCCGTGCATCATCGAAATGATTGGTGAGATCACCAAATACTGCATGTTCAGCACTCTGGACCTCACGAGTGCCTACCATCAAGTAGCGATTAAGCTGGGAGACAAGCCCTATACAGCATTCAAGGCATGTGGTCACCTATACCAGTTTTGCATAATCCCTTTTGGGGTAACAAGTGGCCAGCTTCCAAAGGAGTGTGGATGAAATAATCTCTAACGAGAAGTTGGAGGGTTCTTTTGCATATATCGATAACATGACTGTATGTGGCCATGACCATGCTGACCATGATCACAATGTTAAACACTTCAAGGCTGCTATTGAGAAGTACAACCTTACTTTGAACAGCGGCAAATGCTCACACAGCCTAAAAATTATCAAATTACTGGAATACACCATAAGCAAAGGCGTAATGACACTGGATCCCGAGCAACTGAAACCCCTACTTGAATTACCAATCCCTGGTTACATGCCCGCTCTACGACAAGCCATGGGCATGTTAGCCCACTACTTCAGTTGGTTGTGTCCTTTTCTGAAAAAGATATGCCCAATGACACAAATCAATAGCATTCCTCTGCCCTCTTCCGCCATCAAAGCCTTTGAGAACATAAAAAGAGACATTGCTAATTATGCTATGTCAACTGTGGACCCTTCTATCCCTCTAGTAATAGAGATGGATCATCCAACTGTGCCATAGCGGCATCATTGAGACAATCTGGTTGCCCTGTAGCTTTTTTCTCAAGGATACTCTTGCAGTCCGAGTAGCGATACTCGTAGATCGAAAAGGAGACATTCGCCATAGTTGAGGCACTAAGAAAATGGAGACATTACCTGATCGGATGCCACTTTAAGCTCGTTTATATTTAATCCTAAAAAGACGAGTAAAATAAAGAATGAGAAGATAGCGAGGTGGAGAATGGAGCGTTACTGTTTTTCATTCGACATCACTTACTGTCCTAGTAAAGAGAATGCTGTGGTTAACACACTCTCAAGGGTGTGTGGCTTGCCGACAGGCACAGAGGATCTCAGGAACCTACACATGGAATTGTACCACCTGGACATCACGAGAATGATCCACGTAGTCCAATGCAGAAACTTGCCTTATTCCGTCGCGGACATCAAAAGAATCATAAACTCTTGTAGGACATGCACAGAACTCAAACCTAGGTTCTACACACCTAAACCAGGAACTCTCATAAATGCCACACAACACTTTGAAAGGCTTGGACTTTAAGGCCCCTCTACCCTCAAAAACGAAAAACAAATATATGTTAACTATCATTGATGAATATTCAAGATTTCCATTTGTCATTCCCTGCCCAGACATAATGGCTATAACTGTAATCCAAGGTCTCTGCTCCCTTTTTGCCGTTTTGTGGAGTGCTCACATACATCCACTCAGACTGTGGATCCGCCTTTATGTTGGAACAACTTAAACAGTTCTTGCACGAATGAAGAGTGGCTGTAAGCTGAACAACACCCTACAACCCCTGAGGCAACGGACAGTGCTAAAGATACAACAGTGTAATTTGGAATACAATACAGTTGGCTGCCGCAAATCGTAAGTGTTCGATCGCCCATTGGGAAAGTCTCCTCAGAAGGGCCATGTATGCCATAAGGACACTACTCCGTATGAGAGGTTCTTCTCATTCCCACAATGAAGCTCAGTGGGTACCTCACTCACCTCATGGCTCTCACAACCTGGAACAGTGTTACTGAAACGCCATGTTCAGTACAGTAAACACGACCCATTAGTGAATGAGTTTGAGTTGATTGAAGCAAACCCTCATTATGCACTAGTCCGACATTCAGACGGAAGACAATCAACCGTCTGCTTAAGGGACCTAGCCCCTCCAGGAAATGAATCCGAACCTATAACTCCTCGAGAGGAGGACCCAAACTCTCTGTTCCCAAAACCTCACCGAGAGACCACCTTGAAGACATACGCCGCCCGAACCTCTACCATCACGATTGGATGAATCTCATAGAATCCAATACGACTCTAGTTCTGACAGCCAATCAGTGCCACAGAAGTTGGCTCATCCAAAATCTGATATTGATACCCCATCTTCAGACACTGATAGGCCTAAGCCCTAAAGAAAGTGGAAACATCTCTGATCAAGATCTTTCGGTCAGAAGCCAGACAGGCAGGACAGTCCCGAGATACCATCAAGCCCAGAAGAACCCATGTCGGAGATGATTTTATCCCCTATGAATAAATAAATCAGTGGGGGAGAATATAGTAATAAAGTAATCAGAAAGATTTCCCTTTGTTACCAAAGGAAACGGAAGTGATTACTTTCCCCCTTTTAGAACTCTCCTACTGCTACGTAAAGTGAGGTACTTCAGACTCCATGTATGAGTAAACACATGTAAGTTGAATAAAGCTTTACACAAGCAAATCTCTCATCTCTTATTCATTACAGGAACTTATATAATCCAATAGCCTCCAGATATATATCTTCCTGGAGACTTGAAAGGGTTAAGTCAAGCTCAAATTTTAATATAAACCAAGAACAAATTATTATAATAAATCACCATGTTTTATGATATATAAAAATATCTTTATTCTGACTAAAACAATATTACTACTTCCTATAAACTAACATTCGGTGAGCCTTAATCAAAATGTCCGCCATTTGTTATTACAGCAAAAATATTTCCATTCAAATTTTATCCAAGCCAATCAAGATAATCTATATTTATTCGAGTAGAATATTATTTATTTATGGTAAATGAACCAAGTATGGTTCTCCAATGCATTAAAAGAAGGTATTCATACTTTTTTAGAGTGTTTTGTACCAATAGTAAATTATGCTAAGAAACCAATACATATTATGGCATAAAAGACACACTTCACAAAACTCACAATACAAATATCCCAACATCCTATAAACTAACGTTTGATGAGCCTTAATCACTGATCGCCAAAGTCAAAATGTCCGCCATTTGTTATAGTACTTTAATATGGCAAGTTCTAACAAAATCATTTTATAGTTCCATTCAAATTTATATTCAAGTCAATCAAGATGTACTATAATTATTTGAGTAGAACATTAATTACAACAACGTAACTGGTGACTATATGGTATGTATGAAGCTACATGTTGCCCTTCCCAACATGTACAGATTTTAACGTGGTGATTACTTATGTCTAACCCTTTCAAGACTAACCTATTAAGGTTGTTAATGCCTTGATTAAAATGTCTAAGTAGTCTTCTAAAAGAGATCTACAGCACATATATATCCAAGCAGTCATAGATATCTCAAGATACATCTTTTGGCAGCAAGCTGGGTTGGGGGTGATCAATTAAAAATCAGGGTGATCAATGAATAAGTTACTTCTCTCACCTCTTTTTAGATCACTAAAATGTCTGAATTTTCAAAAAACAAGCAGGCACAAATTAAGGGATCAATTTAGCATAAACTTACATTGTAATTGAACCACCCGCTAAAAACCTATTATGGGGGTGGGGTTAAAAAAAACAAAATGTTTTTCCTAGACATAATAAGGAGTAAATGTTGAAAATTTCATCCATCTGATGCGGCCTGTACGCGTGATACATACTTGAATACAGACTGACTTGAAAACTGAAGAAAGCTATTTTGACAGTTTTGGTGACAGTTTTGGTGACAGTTTTGGTTGATGGTTTCTAATATATGTCCCAGGAGTCTTGAATGGGTTAAATATAACCGAAAATAACTAGGCTTGTCCTGTGTTTTCCTTTTTCAATTTGAGAAATTCTTAATATCATACTGTAATCTGAAAGTTTAGAAAAAAGCTGGAAATAAATGAATTTTAATTAAATGGAGAAACACACTTGATTATTTTACAAGGACATGTTTTATTGTAAAAATATTGCAAATGAAAAGTTAAAATGTCAGACGAAAATGAAATAAAATACAATCTATGGCAAAGCTAGGGTTAATAATCGCCTAACTTTATTTTTATAAGCTATCTGAGAATTCAATCAAATACAAGATAAATAATGAGTTGATGAAAGAATAACTTCAATGAATAGATTTAGGCAAAATATGAGTTAAATGAGCAAGTAATTTATTTCCCCAAAATCAATATTAATTTCTCATTTTAAACATCAATATACATGCAGAAATATTCTATAATAATTCACCAAATGTCTGTCTGTATGTGACAGTTTAACTCAAAGACCACGCAACATATCCCCATGAAATTTTCTGGGTGTACTAATGTGACTCCAAGTCATGTTTTTAGCAAGTTAGTTTTTTAAATAACCCCCCTTCGCCAATAATAGTGGGGGGTCATTGTTCATGCTCACCTTGATAGTAATGATCTGATTTCCATCTATCAATCTATATAATACTAAAAGTCTGATTCTGTTTTGCTGTACATAGCAGAAATGGTGCTTTACAGCCAGAGGTATCGAACTAGGGTAACCCTAAGAAAAACAATTTTGACATCTTATTGGGGCCAAAGGCCTCATTTAGGCCTTTTGCAGCAACAAGCTGAACATTCTGTTATTTGTGTTATTTTCTTCTCAAAGGACAAAACGCATCCACTGGGATTAAAATGTTTTTTTTAATAATGATTTCATAATGCAGAATCCAGCAAAATTCGTTTTAATGTAAAGGGAAATCGAAAATGTCACTTGTTCTATTGAAAAATGTTATTTCATGAATTTTTTGTATTGCTAAACATGATAATGATGGCAAAATTATAAATGTGTTTTGTATGACTACAAGGTACAAGAAACCCTTAGAAAGAATTTGTTGGCCACATGAGAGGAGCAGCTGATCCAAACTGAATTGGTAAAATAGGTGAATTAAAAATAATAAACAGTGAACAGAGCATGGAACAAGATGGAAACTAACATTTAAATTAATACTTTGTATTTCATATGAACAATTTTCACAATTCAAATATTCCAGTTTATATATCAAAACATTAACTCAACAGCCATATTTTTAGCTTTCATAATCATCTTATTACCTATCACTGTGGCCCAGTGGTAGAGTGCTCACCTCCGGTCATGTATGTTTTATTTTTTTGATTGTTTTGTTTAACGGCACATCGACCCTTGGTGGGTCATTTAGTGCCGAATTCAGTAGGGGAGAGGGAGGGGCATCCCATGACCCCGTGACTAGAGACTTGAGTGGGGAGAATCCCAAATCCCTGTCACAGAAACAAATTCCATGAGGACCGGGATAAAGGAGGGGGGGGATAGATGACGAATCCTGAGCATGCTTCTCCCAGGATGATAACCAAGCATGCCACAAGGACCCCTGAAGGGCCGTGGTTCTTTGAACTTCAAGGCCATGGCAGTTTCGAAGAACAGATACTACACTTTGATCTTAGCCAAAAGGCTGCCTCCGGTACTGTAGGCCCTGGGTTCAATCTATGACTGAGTCATACTAAAGACTTTAAAAATGGTACTAAATGCCTCTCTACTAAGCACTCAGCACAAGGACTAGGATCGAGGAACCTCTCCCTGAGGCTAAGAGCTTACAGCCAAATCACATTTGATACACTGGTTCTCATAAGATCACCGAATTTAAGCAACGTCGAGCCTGGTCATTATCAGGATGGGTGACCATTGGGGAATACCAAGTGCCGTAAGCAGAACGAAACTCCGACAGAGGTCTTACTAACTATTGCTGATATGCGACACCCTTAATGAGGGTATAATCAGAGATGATAAAAAACATCTTATTTTATCATTGTAGCTGATCATTATATAAACTAAAACTTAATAATCACGGTCCTCACTTACCTGAGAAACTCTATAGTCTATGTACTCTTTGAATTTTCAGTTCAGGAGACAGACTTAGCTCCCAACCGTTAAGCTATCTTGAGTGTCAGAGATGTATTTGTCTGTTGTCCTGATACTATTTTGTATTTAGCCTCCAGAAGAGTAAAAGGCTAGTCTGGTTGATATCAAAAGGTCTGATTGGTTGTTGAATAAAAGAACTTGTCACTAATGGTAGTATTGTCCAAATGGAAACAGTTGAATGAAGATGTCAGGACAAGAGATACTACTGAATTACAATAAGTAGCCATGATGTTTCTTTTCAGCTCACTTGTTTAGACAGTGATTTGCTTGGACAAATACATACTTATCTTTTCTGAATCAGATATTAGAAACCATAGACCTAAACTGTCACCAAAACTGTCAAGTCGGTCCGGCTGGCTGGTTATGTATCTATGTACGGATGTATCATGCATACAGGCCAAACCAATGGAGCTAGAGGGCTGACAATTTCAACATTTACTCCTTATTAATCAATCTTGTTTAGACAGTGATTTGCTTGGACAAATACATACTTATCTTTTCTGAATCAGATATTAGAAACCATAGACCTAAACTGTCACCAAAACTGTCAAGTCGGTCCGGCTGGCTGGTTATGTTTTAGTGGGGGGTGGTCAATTTACAATGTAAGTTTATAGTAAATTTATCCCTAGTCTGTGCCCGCTTGATTTTTGAAAATTTGAAAAAAGGTAAGAGAAGTAACTTATTCATTTGTCACCCATTTTTTTAATTGATCACCCCCAACATGGCATGCCACCAAAAGAAGGTTTCTATTGAGTGACTAAGCAGACATGTTTTCTTTCTTTACAACTTACTTGTTTAGACAGTGATTTGGTTGGACAAATACTTACCTTTTCTGACTCAGATATTAGAAACCATCAACCAAAACTACCAACATAGGTTTCTTCAGTTTTTAAGTGATTCTATATGCCCGGCTATGTATGTATGTATGTTTGTATATGTCCCATAAACCGGTTGCACCAATGGAGCAATAGAGCTGAAAATTTCAACATTTACTCCTTATTATGTCTAGTCCCCCACCCCCCAAAAAAGAAGTTTGTAAAGGGGGAGGGGTTCAGTTTACAATCTGCGTTTATGCTAAATTGGTCCTTTAGTTTGTGCCTAGCAGTGTTTATGCTAGTTGTTTTTTAAATTCTGACTTTTTAGTGATCATTGCTCAACAAAAGGCGAGAAAAGTAACTTATTCATTGATCGCCCCTTTTTCCATGCTGCCAAAAGACGTTGGTCACGTGATGGTTTCTATTGAGAGGTTAACCAGACCTGTTTTCATTCTTTTCAACTCTCTTGTTTTGGCAGTCATTTTTTTAGAATTCAAGGATTTTCATTCCATAAATATCTTTAGAAAAGATTCAATTGCTAGTTTCCTTTTTGACTTGCATACAAATATTTATGTGTTTTATTGAATGTATAAATCTTTTTTTAACAATGGCAAAGAACAGAGATGAGAAATATGACAGGTTATTCGTCAAAAAAGCTCTTCAGGTATGTTGACTTTATTTCAAAAAGTTTTTTATCACATGGAAAAGAAAAAAAGATGTACTTTTGTTTGAAACCCAGAAAAGAGAAGAAAGCATATAACAAAGGATTCTAAGCAAGAATTCCTTGGAGTAGCTCATGCACTTACATTAGTTATACTTATATATACTTACATCTGTGTTGTCTTTATAGAGTGAAGTTTGCTTTAGTCAAGTGTAAGAGACAATTTTTATTTGAAAGAGATAAAAAAAACCCAGGAATATATATTTCATTCTTCAAATTCAGCTGCCAGCTGCTGTTTTGTTTCCTTTGTTACTAAATAAATACATAAATAAAAGCTGACGTTGCTTACAATCTTTCTTGATTTTTTTTAGTCACATAGTCAATTTAATTCAGGTTTGTCTTGTTGGATGGTTTCACTCAGAGACACCCAGAGACAACAGGTGTGTGTGTGCAGTCTTTCAGCTTCATCACTAAATCATTACTCCACATCTGTCTTGCTTCAGCTTTTTGTCAATAAGACAATCTTGAAGAAAAAAATATGATCATTTGAAGAAGAAAAAAGTAGAACTAACAATTTTCTTTTGTTTCAATACAAGAGAAGAATAAAAGTGATGTCTAGTTGTATAATAATTATTGTTAATTACGTATTTTGAGTTATTCCCCTTAGGCAGGAGAGTGTTTATCCACTTCTGGTAGGGGAGTGCTGTTTTACGTTCTGGTGAACGAGCAGCCATATTGTTATTGGTTTGAGGAGCTCGAGAAGACATGTGTGTGAATCGTTGACTGCGGTCATTGTGAATATATGAATAAAGGATCTGTGAATATGTCTTCTGATTGCATTTTTAATCTGTTAATATCTGTCATTAAACCAACGTTACAATTATTATAATTGTAATGAGAATATTAATGGTGGTTGAATTTTGTTAGTGTATTATGCCTCTTTGGGCATCACCAAATTATACATAATATTTACACATCAACTTCTAAACAAATACAAAATTCATAAAAACAAGTTCAAATGTACATAAATACAAACAACATCTACAATTTAGCACAATTCACAGATCAGACGCTCTTGAAAATCTCATCTGACAGATTCCAAAAATGTCCTTGTAATCTCATGTTTTTTCGGGGATGCTCTCAGCCTTTTGGCTAAGATCAAAGTGTAATATCCGTTCTTCGAAACCACCATGGCCTCGAAGTTCAGAGAACCATGTCCCTTCGAGTGTCCTTGTGGTATGCTCGGGTATCTCCGGATATCTAGGGGAAGTTGCACAGGATATCTTGGCCAGCTGGTCGGGAGGCGATCACCATTAGCATGCTCGGGATTTGTCCTGAGAAGCTTTTGACCACTGACCAGCTTATCCCGATCCTCATGGCATTTGTCTCAGTGACAGGGATTTAGGATTCTCCCTGCTCAAGTCTCTAGTCACAGGGACATGGGATCTCCCCCACCCCCATCCCCCCTACTGAATTCGGCAGTAAATGACCCACCAAGAGTCGATGTGCCGTTAAACAAAACAATCAATCAATCAATCAATCATGTTTTTTCCATAATTTTTTAAATTATCTAAATTATTTAAAAAAACTTTGTATACTATTGCTATCTTTAACATGACTAGGCAACTTATTCCAAAAATACATTACTCTTTTTTTCTGTAGTTTTGAGAAGGGTCATTAATATTAAAATATTTCTTTGGATGATTGAAATGGATTGGCTGAAACGTTGTGTTAACAACACAAACAACAAGAAGGTGTTCAATCGTCTGAAGAACGATTTGAAATATATTACTATATTAGAAAAACAATCTAATTCTTTAGTAGATTTAGTTTTAGAAATCTTTCTTGTCAATAGATTTCCAGTTCGTGGTATGAATAATGAATACAAATAATAACAGCAGAAACAACTTTTTGTTGCAGTGATGCTAATATTTTAGACACTTTCATTTAGAAGTCTAATGTTGCATTGGAAAAGAAAAGATACATTTAGCCTTATTTTTAATAAAAAGGATCTAAAACAAAAAATATTTGAAATAATTTTCTATTATAATAATTCATTGGGTATTTATTTATTTATTTGTCCTCTGTCACTCTGATAGACGCCACTCATCTATATTATCATTAAGTATGTTATCACACGATGACTTAGTAAAAATAGAATTTCATATTCAGGTGACAAAAAAAATCAAATGGCAAAGTAAATAATAATGATGATGACGATAAGGATGAGGATGAGGTTGATGATTTAATTAATTGAAACAGAAAATATTTTCTAGTGGTGTTTTTCCTTTTTTTAAAATCTTGTTTGCCGATTTGAGGAGAAAACTGCTTTGTACAAAATAACCACGAAAATAAGAGAAATAAAGAAATAAAATACTGATGACAATTGAAGTATAGTAGTTGGGGTTGAAAAGAAAATCTCCCCATGGGCGATTTTTTAAAAGACTTTATCCATTTTTTCAAGCAACCATGAATAAGTTTAAAACTTGGAATTATTAAATAGATTTTTGTTCAGTTTTAAAGACAGGGAGGCATTTAAATTGATGGCAAAAAGTAAAATGTAACTAACATTCTAAGGGAAATTATGAATCACAGCCATCCATATATTCTTTGTTGGGAGTGATCAATTAAAGTTTTGGGAAAAGGGTTGATCAATGACTAAGTTACTTTTCTCACTTTTCCTTGGGCTGTGATCACTAAAAACGGTCTGAATTTTCAAAAAACAAGCGGGCACAAACCAGTGACCAAATTAGCATAAACTTACATTGCATATTGAAACCCCCTCTAAAAACCTATTTAGGGTGAGAATTTTCAAAAAAACAAAAAAAGCATTTTCCCTACTCATTGAGGGATGTGTGTGTGCAAAATTTCAAGTTTCTACTATGAACAGTTAGGGCTGGGCGAAATCTGGTTACATAGATAGATACATATAAATGTCAGAACATACAAATAACCTAAACCCGGCAATAAACCAGTGTTGTGGGTAGCAGTGATTAACACAAATAAAAATATAATACAAATCTGTTTGTGGTCAACAGAACACAATTCTCCAAGCTCACTGCAATGCAAATCTCTATTATCCGCGTATATAAAAATGCAATGTGTATCCATATGTTCTCCAAGCTCACTGCAATGCAAATCTCTATTATCCATGTATATAAAATGCAAACTGTATCCATATATTTCATATACGCTGTCATTTTAACAGCACAAGTAAACTAGTCATATAATAATAAAATGGCATCCCCATTGATAGCAACTAGTGAAAAAGAGTCACTAGAGCAGTTGCATTAGAACAAACTATATTAAAACTTAGACATAATATAACATTAATGTTGCCTGTGTGGAGACGTAGATGAAAGCATCAATCATATATAAGATGGATGCAACAAATTAGCTCAGGAGGAGTATAAAAGTAAACATGACAGGGTAGGAAGAGTGATCCACTGGGAAATGTGCCAATGATTGGGATTTAACTAAGCAATCTGATGGTATATGTAGAAATCAGAAGTTGTCCTAGAGGCCCTGACCTGCGAAGACTCCTGCATTTTGCGTTGCATCCCGCAATATTCTTTGTCTCCCACTCTCGCCCCACGGTTTTTGTTGAAACCTATTTTCAGGATAGCTTGTCATCCCCCCACCCCACCATTTCAATGTTGTGAATGTTCTCAATTTTTAAAACATTTCCGTCATCCTTGCCCTTGCTTCTTACAAACTAGCTTTTATGCAAATAAGTGATTTCGTACTCTTATTCTTTCTGTAGGCTTGCTTAATACACGTTTTTTAATATAAGCCACTCAGTTGCTGAGGCTGAGATTTTAGTGAAAGTTTCCGGCTATTTTCCAAAATATCAGCTCTTTCCGAAAGATTGTACAAGAAAAAGTGGCTTGCCCCCATAAGCATTTTAAATATACAATGGTCAGGTAGGGTCGGGCCAACTTTATACTTTATTTATATCCCAATATCTCCTGCATTTTACTTTACTGACCAGATAATACAACAAATATTTCTGATATTTCAGTAATAGTATTACTTTCTCGTTTTGATTTTTGTGCAGTGGCCATGACCTCAGTTTCAAATACCTTAGTATGTATACATTTATAATTGGAGTATATGTATCACATAGATACTACACTACCAATAATTACTGTAAATAAATAAACCCAATTATTGATAATTGACTAAAATCGTTAACCATAAAAACCCAGTCATCCATGAATGTTGAAGGCAGTATAGCACTATAGTAATAGAGGAAGTGCAGAATCACTGAATTCAAAATGATAGCTTGCAAGCATTAACCGGGTCCTTGGAATTGCAGGGCCCATGGCATATGCTATTTTTGCTACATAGTTAATGCAGCTCTGGCTACAGGATGATGCTGTCCCAGCAGATCACAGCAGGAAACTGAAAGCTGAAAGATATATCAAGCAAGACCTTGCCAGAGAACTGAATTGATCATGGAATATGAAAGTGACTATTGTACCCATCATTATCAGCATGCTTGGAACAGTTCTGAAGAGCCTTGCGAAAAGATTAGAACTGGAAATCCAAGAAAGAATTGAAACCATCCAGATGACAGAATTATTAAAATCAGTTTGAAGACTCAGGAGTGCTGGAATATTGAGGACACTTACTTTCACTTTATCTCTAGCAAAAGCCATCAGAGGTGAAAAGGTGTGACTACTCAATGAATATTTAAAAGCAAAATAATGGACTAACCCTTTGACCCTTAGTCCCTACACCTTCAGATAACCTCTACCTGAGCTTCTGAGGGGAAAAGCTCAATTTAATTTTTTTAAATTGTTCATTGACTACTGAAATGAAATGTCTAATTCAAATCATTTTTACAATTGATTTGCTGTGTAAGACAAATAGAACAAGCATTCTGAGGGAAATTATGAATCACTGGCGCCAATATATGCTGTGTTGGGGGTGATCAATTAAAAAGTATGGATGAGATCACTAAAAGCGGACACAAACCAGTGACCGATTTAGCATAAACTTACAGTGAACTAATGTGGTCATATGAAGACACAAAGCTTTTATTCATAAATATACATTAAAACATAACAATAGAATTTAACCATAAACTTAAGTGAATTGAAACCAGAAAAAAGGTAAAAATAACTGTTAAATTGATAGGTAATAACAGATATGTTAAGTATGTATCATGAGTTAATCCCCTTAGGCAGAAGAGTTTCTATCTAAAGGGGCGCTGTTTTATGTTCTGGTCAATGAGCAGCCATTATTGCATTGTGTTATTACTAGATCGGAGAGCAGACATGTGGCTGTCATTGACCGCAGTCATTGTTAATATATGAATAAAGGATTCTCTGTGAGTACTTAATCTTTTGTTGCATTTTTAATCTGTTAATATCTGTCATTAAACCAAGCTTACAAGATAGACATGTTTATTCATATGTTTATCTGATTGCTTTTATTTGATTAGTAAACAATATAGTGAGGTTAATTTTGTTTTATTAACATCTCCTTTGAAAACATTGAAATATAAACAAGATCAACCATCTCTTTTTGTTTGTTAATCAAATATTGATTGCCTTCCGAATTACTTTCCTCCTCTATTTTCAAAGTTGTCAAACAGAAGCTAGTGCACACAGTCACATATTATAGTAGCATTCCAAGGGAAAGTATGAATCACCACCACCGATATATGCTGTGTTGTGGGTGATCAATTAAAAAGTTGGAAAAAGGGGTCATCAATGAATAAGTTACTTCTCTTGCCTTTTGTTGATCACTAAAAAAGATCTGAATTTTCAAAAAACAAGCAGGCAAAACCTACTGATCAATTTAGCATAAACTTACATTGCATATTGAATCCCCCTCTAAAAACCTATTATGAGAGGAAATTTTCAAAAAACAAAACAACATATTTTACCTACTCATTTAGGGGAGTATGTGTGCAAAATTAAGTTTCTATACTAATAAAGGTTGAAAGTATATCTGAAAAACATAATTATAGCTAACGAATATTTGATTCAAAAACAGAAGCGTATTTATATTAATTCCACCATATATAATCACATTGTAAACTGAACTCCCCACTAAAAACCTATTTTGGGGGGAATTTTCAAAAAACAAAAGAAAACATTTTCCCTACTCATTGAGGGGAGTGTGCGTGCAAAATTTCAAGTTTCTACTATGAACAGATAGGGCTGGGCAAAGTCCGGGTACATAGATATATATAAATATCAGAACACATGAATAACCTAAATCCAGCAATAAACCAATGTTGTGGCTAGTGGTGATTAAAGGGCTTACAGGTTCAAAGGGTTAAGCTTTTTTTTTGGTGAAGAGAATATCGATAACATTTCCAATGACAAGACATTATGATACACTGGGATACATCACTGGTTGTTAAGTTTGTGTATCTTTTTTTGATAAATATGAAAATGATCTGAAACCAAAAATCAGAATAAATAATATTGTATATACAATAGTGTTATGGCCAAAACAATAAATGGCAAATATTCAACTGAAAGAACCATGAACAGTGAGTAAAAGAAATAGAGACAATCAGAATCTCCACTTGCACAGTTTAGCTCTTAGTTACATATAAGAAAATTTCATCATCAT
>VCCN01000387.1:11176871-11187336 GCA_006491835.1 Architeuthis dux
AACCAGGTGGGTGGGAGCAATGCTCATTTGGCCCACAAGCGGGCCCCCACGCCTAAAGCCTATGCCTTAATACAGCCCTGGTTGAGACATGCACATGCAATGTCTAGCAACAGAATTCACTCCAGAGCGATTCAGACTGTAAGCCTGGGAATCGGCCAATGGAAAAGTATCTGTGTGAAGAGAGAAAGATGTACCTTTTCAGTTCCTTCTAAGACTTTTATGCATCAATGTCACAGACTGATCAATGCCACTTTTGTGGCTTTAACTTCCTACCTCGACTTAAAGGTCCTACTCTCTGTGACCTTCAATGTTTGATGGCCACCAACAAAAAGCTAACTCTTATGTTGTTCACTCAATGCCGGTAAGTAGGTCTAGCTCAGTTGTCATTCATGTCTGCCATATTTTTTCAAGTTACAGGAAAAGGCAATCATATCCTACTGAATTTTTACTGTCTGAATGTCAACTGGTGGGAATGTCCAGAGAAGTTTTATTTTTCAATAAATAGAAGACTTACTACAGAGTTACTCGATACTTGGGTAACCTTTACAATGATTTGTAATGGCTAAGTGTCATTTAATATTACTAAAAGACAGGGCTAACATGTCTATTAGGCAAACTTAGGCAATTGACTAGGGTGTAAACGTCCTAAGGGTGCATTTCAAACTGTAAAACATAGTTGTTAGAATAAAACTGGGGTGCATGGAACTCTTGCATTAATTTGAACTCTCGCTTAGGGTGCATGAAATCCTTTCACCAGCCCTGCTAAAAGATACAACAGCAGAATTTTGAGGGACAAATTGACAAAAGTAACTGAAGAATACTATAAAAATCTGTAGGCTTCAAAAATAAAAATACCACAAACTAAGAAACCTATAGATACTAGTGATATCCCCGACATAATAGTAGAAGAAGTACTATTTGCACTAAGAAATACGAGTATGGCATAATGACATACCTTCTAGAAGATGCAGGAGAAATCTTGCACAAAGGACTAGCACATCTATTCACACAATGCATAAGAGAGAGAAAAGTTGGAACATAAAATAAACCCCAGGAAATTGCTAACCCCGAGTACCACCATTTCTCCCACTAACATTATATATAAAGTAAGTAAATATTCAAAGTTTTACTCATATACATTTCAAGAAATTTTCTTTCATCTTCAACAGAAGAAATGGAGACACAAATCTGGAAATTCATGAAACCAACTCCTGTAAAAGATAAGACTTTTAAGAATTTCAAAATTGTATTTTTAATCAAAATTATCTGCGTGTATCTGAATATGTCTATGATTAATCCAGTTTTAATAGCTAAATAAATTTAAATGGTGAATAGCATCTTTTGACAATAGAATCTAAAATCCAACAGTAACTGAATTTAACTTAACCTGAAATGGTTGAGTAGCTTAAATTATACTAGTATGAGAAAATACTAATTGTTATTCTCAAAATTTGCTTTCTTTTAATAATCATTAGCATCATACAAACAGGTCACTGTTTTTTATAATTAAATGAAGTACGGATGCTATCTATAATAATATGAGGAGAGTAGGTGATATCAGGAGACAACACTGATGCCAAATTCACTTTTGGCCAGTTTCAACACTGATGAATTGCCAAACGATCCCTTGTCAATTACTGGTGTTAATTATCCCCCTATAATTAACATGTGAGACATTTTGTGTCTCTGGTGATTAATTGCAAAAACAAAATTAACAAAAAAATTCGGAAAAAGTCATACAAGTCTGGCAACATTAAATATGTTATATATCTATATACACATATACGTACACATTATTTAATGTCTGAATTTGAATTAGCAAAGATTACTAAAATAATTTTTGTTTTTATAAAAAGCTTTTAATCAGTGATGAAAATGAGGGCGTTAGCAGGGTTACAGCGTTTATATACTTCTCAATTTCCAGGTTTTTTGTATGTTCAATGTCTACCAATAGAGACATTACCATATACCTAGTTTCCAAAACCCAGCCTTAGCATGTACCTAGTTCCCAAAACCCATTTTCACCACTGCTTATAATGAGTGCTATTAGAAACTGTCAACCAAAACTGTCACCAAAAATGTCAAAATGGTCTGGGTGGCTATGTATGTATGTATATATGTATGTATCATGCGTACAGGCCACACCAATTCAGCTGGAGGACTGAAATTTCAACATTTACTCCTTATTATGTCTGGAACCCCCCCCCCTCAAATAGGGTTTTAGTAGGGGGGTTGAATTTATAATGTAGGTTTATGCTAAATTGATCCCTTAGTTTGTGTCCACATGTTTTTTGGGAAAATTCAGACCTTTTTAACGATCACTGCCCAACAAAAGGTGAGAGAAGTAACTTATTCATTGATCACCCCTTTTCCCAATTTTTTAATCACCCCCAACAGAGCATGCTGCCAAAAGACATTGGTCATATGATGGTTTTTATTGAGTGACTAACCAAACCTATCTATCATTATGCATTTGTATATTAAACTTCAGCAAAATAATGAAGAACATTTTCAGATAATCAGATTGTGATGCATAAGCTTTGCCTACTGATCAACATATTTAGCAACGTAAAAAACTGTATTCAAATACAGACTTCCCTGATTTTATGCCGGTTTGATTTACATCCATTTACAATAAAGCTTGTTTGAAATTTGCTCAAATGTTTTCTTCCTTTTGGTAATTTTAGTATTTTATTAATCAAATTATTATTTTATCGCAGTGAATAGCAGATGCTTAGTAAAGAGAGTTGAAGAAAGAACTTGTTATTGTAACGTTCTGGTTGTGTTTAGCGCCTCTGCTTGCTTTGTTAGTCTTTTTATTCTAGCTGTGTGAGATTAGAATGCATTTGATTCGTAACCGTGTTTAAGCATGTTAAGAAAAGAAGACGGAACAAGATAACATGTGTGATAGGGTTCTTCGCCTGGTAAGAAGTGGGACTTCCCTGTTCCCACTTCCAGTGCGCGTTTTCTGGGACCGGAAACAGAATGGGGGTTGCTGGGAGCTTGCTTAAGCATGTTTATTGATTTAACATATAGATACATTTATATAAACATTACAGTTATTATTTTGTTTTATTGTCCTGAAAGCTTTTTCGCTGACGCTTTTGAAAGGTTTTCGTCAGTATCTTATTTTAATGTACTGTGTGTGAATCAATTTTATTTAAATTTGATTTAGAATGTCGTTGACCGTTGAACAAGGTAAAATAACATGAAGAAGACACGTGTTGAAAGTTGTTTGCGTGATGGTCATAGAATGACAGCAAGTTTGGGAATGACTTCATCTTAGAAAAGTTTTAGTACAAACACTAAATCCTTCTGTTTGCATAATATTGGTTTCTTGGTTCTTATGTAAAATACTTAGGTGAAACAGTGATCTGGCAAAACGTATAGTTTTAAAACATTCGTCGCTGAATGCCTTGTCACAATTATTATATATTTATTTTATAATAACATATTGATAACCTTATAGCAATATGCTTATATAATGGATTTATTTTGTCTACGGTTTTGTTTATGTTGTATCCCCGGTGTAAAATCAGAGCAGACTGTTTTTTTAAAGTTCTGAGATAAAGTATTCTTCATTATTCCATAACTCATTCTGATACATATCCTCATCAACAAAAATGTGGTTGCTAATCCAAATAAATTGGGAAATAATTACTTATCCATGCACGGATCCGGATTAATTTTTTTCTTTTTTTTCTTTCTTTTTCTTGCCTTTTCTCCCCCCCCCTCTATAACTTTTCCCTTTTTCTTCCTCGTTTTCATCTTTCTCGCCCTTCCATTTTCATTTTACCTCTCTTTCTCTACCCCTAACTCTTAAATTCATGCATTGTGAAAAAAGTACCCAGAAATACACTAGTTCTTTTCCACACTTCTTTTTTTAAAAATAACATATATCTTTATGAGTTGAATTCCAAAGATTTTCCAGTGGAAATAATAATAAAACGAAAAACTAACACGTAAAAAACACAGTACAACTGCATTCACTTTGCTTAAGAGCCGTGCAACACAACTAGTAACACTTAAAAGCATTGCAAAAAACGCTACCAATACTGATTCATTCTGACACCCATTCGGTCAAAAATGGTAAAAGCAGAGACCATTGAGTAACTAATGTATCTCAAGATATCTATCAAAATCTATCAGAAGTAGTTCCATCAACACCTTCGCTAAGAAAAGCAAAGCAATTTAAAAAAAGGAAAAAAAAGAGAAAACTCCATTAGGTACAACTAGGGAAATACAGCATTGTGGTATATTTGAGAATAAGGCATGTCTATACACTGGGTTTTTTTCAGATTAGAACGATGCCTGGAGACTTTTGGAAAGTGACCCATTTGCACATGATGGGAAGAAAAACAACAAAGACAAGGGTATTTGTCTGAAGTTGGGGAACCTAAGAGATTTTTCATATCAGAAATATACATTTTGATGCATGTGTGCCTACAAAAGTGGTTTATCATCATTTTTTATTAAGTTTTTTGCCCTTCCATATTCAGATTTGCTTTTCCCATAGAATTTCGAAAGCAAATAGTTCACAGACCTAGGATTTTATGCTTTAAGTTTCCAACTACAGTTACAACTTCTATGAGGCTTGGTACTAGAACGAAACCTATCAAACTATTTCTCTTACACTTATGAATATTAAAACAAAAAAACAAAAAAAACACAAATATACGCATGCATATAGGAAAAAGAAACACACATTTACAGAGAGAGATATATATGTATATATATACAGATTTATACATAGAGATAGCAATATACAAAGTGACAAAAATACATATGTATATTTATTGAAAGATACAAATTTAGTAGATATCAGGGGTGGATCCAGGATTTTGAGCAGGGGTGGGGGGGAATTTTTTTTTTCTTTTTACTCCATCTATCTAATTACACATGGATATATTGATTTTTTGTTTTTAAGAGTGGGGTGGTCTGGACTCCCTGGACACCCGCTGGATCCGTGCATATGTAATTATTTCACAATTTATTTAGATTAGCAACCTCATTTTTGTTGATGAGGATATGTATCAGAATGAGTTATAGAATAATGAAAAATACTTTATCTCAGAACTTAAAAACAACAGATATAAAATGAAAATGCCTTCGAACACTTGAATTCAAATGATCAGACATTTAAAAATCCCCAAATAAAATCAGTTAAGTGTACTCAATTATTTGCTTTAATAAAAAATCTTGCCATCAAACAAGGTTGAGACCCATTTTCTTGAGATTCCGAGTTGAATCGTTAATAATACTGTATGATTTTATTACTGTTAAACCAATGGAGGGTTGAATATTTCAATATCTACTCCTTATTAAGACTAGAAAAAACTTCTTTTTTAAAATCCCCCGCCTAAATGAACCAATTCTCAATGTAGATTTATGTTAAATTGATCCCTTAGTTTGTGTCTGCTTGTTTATTTGGAAAATTCAGACTTTTTAGTGGTCACTGCCCAACAAAAGCCGAGAAAAGTTACCTATTCATTGATCACTCCTTTTACCAATTTATTAATCACCCCAACACGGCATGCTGCCAAAAGACATTGGTCATATAATGGTTTCTATTGAGTGACTAACCAGACCTGTCTTCATATTTGTTTTTGTTTTTTTCCACAGGCTTTAGCTGGTCTATTCTCTAGCCTTCTTCAGGTGAATGTGTCTTGATTTCCAAATGGTTCTTTGGACGATTGAACTCCTTCTTGTTATTAGTGTTGTAAACATGACGTTTCAGCTGATCCATTCTTCGGCCTTCTTCAGGGGTAAACAACAAGTGTGATGGGTTGAAGTTATGTTTAAAGAAGGGTTATCCCCATTAAACATAACTTCAGGTGTTTTTAAACATAAATTCAGGTGTTTCTTTATCCTTGTTTGGTCGGGTTTGGGCTTCCATACCTTGTCTCTGTTGAATAGCGGAAGCCACATTAGGTTGAACTCTGAACTTGTCTGATTAATACTAACACAAACAACAAGAAGGAGTTCAATTGTCCAAAGAACCATTTGAATATTAATGACCCTTCTCAAAACTATAGAAAAGAACCATTTGAATATTAATGACCCTTCTCAAAACTATAGAAAATGTTCCTGATTCTATTCTGATTAAATCCTGTAACTGGGTCATGTACTATTCTCATAGCAAAGGTTCCATGAGACCAGGACACATCTTAGACCATTAAGTCTGTGTTCAAGACACATGAAGAAAACCAGAGAATGAACAGGTTAAAATGTAGTGAGAAAAAATATGTTATTTAATGTCTGAATTTGAATTAGCAAAGATTACTAAAATAATTTTTTTTTTATTAAAAGCTTTTAATCAGTGATGAAAATGAGGGCCTTAGCAGGGTTACAGCGTATACATACTTCTCAATTTCCAGGTTTTTTGTATGTTCAATGTCTACCAATGGAGAGATTACCATATACCTCGTTTCCAAAACCCAGCCTTAACATGTACCTAGTTCCCAAAGAGATATTTTGAATCTTAAGTTATTATTTTGAAGAAGAACTGAGAAGAAAAAAAGTAACTAAAATTCAGAACAAGAATCAGACCTTATATTGTATAAACCGACACCACTAAAAACTCCTTCCTCCCCAGACAAAGACAATGTTCCCTTACATATTATTATCTTTTTCCTATTCAATAACAATTATCTCCTTTGCCAATAAATGTCACATTAACTCACACTAAATAACTTCACAATAAATAAATATTAGTCTTTAGCTGATGTATGGTACCATTAGTAATATAACATCTCAGAAGCTATTGTAGAAACACAAATTCTTTCATTCTTCCTTAATATTTTATTGTCTCTTTTGGCTAGCTTTACGTTTCCATATGTATACTTATGTTGTATAGGCAGGGGAAAATTCATTGGGTCCAGGAAAGAAAGAAGACCGGAACTCGGTGTTTATAAAAATATCATATATATTTTTATTCCATTACATACATCGCTGGTGAAATGTGCAGAGTCGGAGAGAGATATTGCGAGATGATGCAGGCCACACAGTCCGGGGTTAACAGGGAAAACTCTATCTGGACTTCGTGCTTTCTCGGCTTTGTCTCTCTCTCTTATGGGTTTCCATACGCCCACGTCAGTGTAGCATTTCCGGTTTCCACATCTTGTTTTTGGACACCCACGCATTTCCTAAGGCGATCGGGTCACTTCCACTTTTGCACAGGTGTTGGCCTGGAAATGACCTCTGTGACAGTATATCATAACACTTATTTATGCACACACCATTGGTTATTCAAAACAGTCACACACAGAGGAAAAAAACATAGTGATACAGGCCGGGTTAGTTACTCAATAGACACTGTCACATGACCAAAGTATTTTGGCACCAACTCTTTGTGGATGATCAATTAAAGAAATTGGAAAAAGGGGTGATCAATGAATATGTTACTTCTCTTGCATTTTGTCGGGCATTGATCACTAAAAAAGTCTGAATTTTACCAAAAATCAAGCAAAATAAGGGACCAATTTAGCATAAATTACATTGTAAATTGAAACCCCCTAAAAACTTATTTTGAGAGAGAATTTTCAAAAACAAAAAAGCTTAATAATAAGGAGTAAATGTTTAAATTGTCATCCCTCTAGCTCCATTGGTGTGGCCTGTACACATGACACATATATACAAATGGATATTATCAGGTATTATTTATGACAAAACTCTACAGCATTGAAATTCTGTTGCAAAAATATGAATATGTTGCAGTCCAAAGATGAGTACAACACCACGAAAAAATATTTTTGCCAACAGAGTTTCAATGCTCTAAAGTTTGGTCATAAATAATACTTGATAATATCCGTTTTTATTGTGTAATGTTCCACTAGAAATAATAAAATATTGCTATGTTTGGTTTAGAAGAAAATTAACTTTCTATTAAAAAGTGGTACGAGTGTACTTATTAATGGGTGATACGGTACATAAATACATGCATGCATACATAGCAAGCCAGCCAGGAAGAATCACTTAAAAACTGAAGAAACCTATATTGACTATGTTGACCGTTTTGATTGACTGTGTCAAATATATTCACAGCCACAGCCACTTAAATAGTTTGGAACAACCCCAAAACGAGTTTTATATGAGGTATTGAAGCATGTATGCACATACAGAAACATATGTGCATAAATATATATTTTTGTGTTTGTGCCTTATAAAAATATTCGAGTATTGTCTGGCTTAGACCAAAAAGATCAGCATTCACATTGGTGTGGTCACTTCTTCCTTCTTTTGTCTCGGGTTCCTTTTGGTTGATTTATGTTTCTGTACACACACATGGTCATGCATACACTTTCAGCTACTACATTACACACATGCATGCACAAAAACTTATGACTCAAATGGACTGGCATGCAGGGGTTCTGAGAGGTGGCACAAGAGTTTCTTGAGTAGAGCTGTGTATTGAAACTTCTAAGTCGATACAATATGTCCATTAATGAAAATGGTTGACTATCATTTACCAGCATGCAAACATAGAATGGTGTGCTAAAAAGGTTATAGCAGATAAAAACAGGATGGCTAATGGCCGCGGGTGATTGTGCAGTGTGTACGGGGGACTAAAACATCTTCACACCACCTTATAACATTTCTCTCGAGGGCCCTGCTAGCATATCCCCAAATCAATTTTATAAGAAACTAGCCTTCCAAGGGAAATTATGAATCACCGCTAACCATATATGCTGTGTTGGGGGTGATCAATTAAGAAGTTGGCAAAATGGGTGATCAATGTTACTACCTTCACCTTTTGTTGGGCTGTGATCACTAAAAAAGTTCCAAATTTTCAAAAAACAAATGGGCACAAACTAGTGACCAATTTAGCATAAACTTACATTGCACATTGAACCCCCCACTAAAAACCTATTTTGGAGGGGAATTTTCAAATTTAAAAAAAGATTTTCCCTACTCTTTGAGGGGAGTCTGTTTAGTTTCTACTATGAACGGTAATGGTTGGGTGAAGTCCTGATACATAGATAGATACATAGATACATATAAATGTCAGAACACATGAATAACCTAAACTGAGCAACAGTGTTTAAACCAGTCTGTTGTGGATAGCAGTTAAATATACAGGGTGGTCACTTGGAAAAATAATGTTCTTTTTTCCAACCAACATTTAGATCCTGTTATATCTTTAAAAATCTCAGAACAGACTCACATTTTTTCCCCCAACATTTAGTTCCTGTTATATCTGTAAAAATCTTCTCAGAACAGACACACATTCTGTCCCCCACCATTTAGTTCATGTTAGAGCTGATACTAATATCTTTAAAAATCTTCTCAGAACAGATTTTTTGGTCTAGGCATTCTTCGATCAACAATCAGAAAATCATAATGGAAGATTTGGGATTGAAACACCTTTTTACACCTTCTCGCATTAACCATCGGTTTAATATGAATATAGATGCACGTGAAGCAATGAGCAAACTTTTTTGCCCGGAGAACTTATGCCCGCTCACTGTTCTGCATATATACACACATTTAGGTTGTTTTATATTTCAGCAGCTACAAATCCATACACGCACTTTTGTATGCTCAAACACAAACGCATTCCCATACTGATAAATTCATCCTTCTAATAGTATGGAATGAACTTATATATACATATGTTTGTATGTATGTGTTTGGAATAAAACTGCGAGATAAAAAAAGATCAACATGGGTCAGAGAATAGACCAAAGTAAAAGATATCATAGAAATAGTCAAGAGGCAAAAATGGAGATGGGCTAGACACCTAGCAAGAAGTAAGGATAAAAGATGGTACAAAAGGTTAACAGATTGGTTCCCTAAAGATAGCAAAACACAGTAGGAGAAGGCCAGACATAAAATGGAGAGATGAGATAGAAATATTTGCAGTTAAACATGGCAGATGTTAGCACAGTCACGGTCGACATGGAAGGAGCTGGGGAAAGGCCTTTGTCCAGCAGTGGACTTATGATGTCTGATGATCATGATGAGGATGATGTGTTTTAGAGAGGTTTTAGAATTTCAAAGGCTAGCAAGAAATACAGTCACACTAACATTCCAAGGGAAATTATGAATCACCGCCACTCATATATGCTGTGTTAGGGGGGATCAATTAACAAGTTGGAAAAGGGGGTGATCGATGAATAAGTTACTTCTCTTGCCTTTTGTTTGGTACCAAGAATTCCAAATTTAGGGACAAATTTAGCATAAACTTGCATTGAAAATTGAACCCCCCTCCAAAAAAAAATCATTTTCCCTATTCATTAAGTGGTGTGTGTGTGCAAAACTTCAATGGTTAGGGCTGTGCAAAGTCCGGATACATAGATAGATACATAAATACATATATATATCAGAACACATGAATAACATAAACCTAGCAATAAACCAGTGTTGTTGGTAGCATGACTAATACAGTACAAATTCAAGCAAAACCAATGATATATTTAATAGGAATCTGTGTTATGATTACTGTATGAATGGAAATATACTAGAT
>VCCN01000387.1:11198948-11213533 GCA_006491835.1 Architeuthis dux
CACTTAGTTATGAGGACGGATCAATAAGTCCCTAACCTGAAGCATAGCTATTAGTTGAATTTTGATCTGAAATTTTCACTGAATAATGTTCGATCTTTGTGATTAATATTCACCCCTGGATTATGTGCATTGACAAAGAAAGAGATTATGTTAAAAAATAAATATTTGTTGAGTAGAATAAATGCTTTTTTTAGGCTAAAGACTTACTGACTTACCAATGTATTTAGGATTTTTCATTTTTTTGCCAAAACTTTAGCACAAAATGTTTTGTTCTCTCCCTTTTCTTTCTTTTTCTTACCTTCTTTTTTATTCTTGTGTAACAATTAATTGTTACACTTTGCTTGCATATCCTGGAGAAAGTTTAAGGAGGCTCCGACACTTTCACACACCAGGAAAATCAATGGATATTGAGACTAGGAACTCACAAGCCAAACAGCCTTAACAGTAGCTGCAATGAACTAGGGTGTATTTATTATAGACTATTGAATAACATTTTAAAAGCCTCTATTGTGTCTTTGTTGTTTGTTTGCCGGTTTGTTATTTTTTTTTTAGCTGTGTTGGTTAAACGTGTTTGGTTAGAACCATATTCAGCTGTGTTTATAAAAGAGAGACTAACAAAGACATGTTATGTCTTTATTGTTTATTAAGTCACTAGTATTATGTCTTTATTGTTTGTTTGTTTATTGGTTTGTTATTTTCTGTTTTTTAGCTGTGTTGGTTAAAAGCATTTGGTTAGAAAAGTATTTAGCTATGTTTAGAAAAAAAGAAGAGAGAGGAACAAAGAGGCAATTTGTTCAGGTCGATCACCAGTGGACAAAAAGACTTGTCCTAGCTCCCACTTGCAGGTCCTCACTTCCAGTACCAGAAACGGGGCTCCTCAAAATATAACATGTAAGCTTGGGTTAATGACAGATATTAGATTAAAAATGCAACAAAGTATTATGTATAGTGACTGTAGTCGACCTAACAAGTGTGTACTACCAAGCGCTTTCTCCAACTGATCAACAATCGCTGCTCGTTTTCCATAACGTGAAACAGCGCCCCCTAGCTGAAGTCTTCTGTCTAAGGGGAATAACACATGATACTTAACATAACATTTGATTTTTTATTTATTTTCTTTCCATTATGGAATGCAACATTCTTACGTTTGACATTTGAATCTTGTTAAAGTTGAGAAATACTTTCATTTCATTTGGTGACTGAAGAAGATATACAGAATATCAAAAGTGTTCATAAAAAATGACTTTGGTATTCTTCTTTTGATTCCTCTTTTTTTCTTGTGACTTTCCTGTCTTTACCTTTATTTTTCTGGCTTCCTTTTTTTACATCATTGACTTACTTATTGACTTACCTACATTTACCTGAGCTGCCTTTTACTAATACAAATCTCAGTAATTAAATTATAGTACTAATGTGCTAAAGTTTGTAAATCTTTGATCCAGATACTAATACCATTAACTTCCCTTTTAGAAAATATAAAATGCTATAAAAATAGACAGTCAGCAAACACTAATGTATTTTACAATAATGAAACTTCCTGTAAATTGCAAGTCATAATAATAAAGTTTTGAAACATTGGCACTAGTGGCGGAGCTAGGTTAAACATTTGGGGGTGGGCCAGGCAGTGCTGCCAAATAAAAAAAAAGATTTTCACGCTAAATTAACCACGAAAAAATGTCAAAAAATACCAAAATTCACTAAAACCATTGTTAGCTATTTTTTTACCATTTAAATGGCTACAAATGGCTAGATTACTCTAAAAATAGCTAACAATTAGAAAAAAATGTTAAAGGAATAGGGATAAAATGGCTTAAAAATTCCTTTTTAGAAAATCTAAAGTGTAATGTATAATACCAGCCATGTGAAACACGGAAACTAACCAAACGAGCTGAAAACCAACTTAGAATAGCACAGAGATCCATGGAAAGAGCAATGCTGGGATAACTATAAGAGATAGAAAAAGATCAACATGGATCAGAAGAGGACTAGAGTGAAGGATATTATACAACTAATTAATACTAACCGATTGGTGACTGTAGAACAGTAAACGAAGTAGGAAAAGACCAGACACAAGATGGAAGGACGAGATAGAAAAGATTGCCAGTTAGCACAAGAGGTTAGTCGTCATGGAAGGAGATGGGAAAGGCCTTTGTCCAGCAGTGGACTTATAATGACTGATGATGATGATAATGATGAAATTGCAACAGTCAGAATAATAAAGTTTTGAAACATTGACACCAGTGTAGTATCATACCAATCTGTGTTTCTTCTCACCGTATGAGAGAGAAGACGTCTCGTTCCAGGGCTGCGGGTTGATGGGAGTTGAAATTTCTGTGGAGGGAAATAAGTTCGGAGAAAAGGGCTCTCCCACATGGGTGGAGAGAAAGATGACAAAATTCAGTATCTTCATTTTAAAATCTGGGTTTGCTTTATTTCCGTCGATAGCTTCGATTCCGGGCCGGTTCACAAATCACTTTGAGGTATTGAATTCTGCTTCAGTTAAAATTCTAACTGATTGGTCACTTTGCTGAATCACTACCAGGCAGGGGAGCCAAGTCCTCTCTCGTCCGACCTGTCGCTCATGGGATTCAGCTCTTAACTGATTCTAAACTGCCCGCCATTTGAAAATCACGGCAACTCTGGTTGGTTGAACGCATTTTCTTTTGTTTCGACCTCTTCAGCCGCTTGACCCACTTTCTTAGCCCCAGTAATATGATACGTCCAAAAATGCGCGAACACATGAACACAGCATGCAATTCATTACAACCAGCAGCAAAGCCAGGTCAAAAATTTGGGGAAGGGGGGGGGGGTCCAGGCAGTGTTGCCAACTCAAAAAATGTTTTCACATTAAATCCACCACGGAAAAGCATTAAAAAACGCCAAATTGAACTAAATACATTGTTAGCTAATTTATGATATTTTAAATGGCTAAAAATGGCTAGATTAGTCTAAGAATGGCTAAAAGTAGCTAGCAATTAGAAAAACATTGCTAAAGAAATGGAGCTAAAATGTAAAATGCTGTAAAAACTGTCAGTCAGCAAAGACTAATAAATTGTACAATAATATAAGTTACAGTCAGAGAAATAAAGTTTTGAAACATTGACACAGAATGAAATTAGCAGAGAACGAAGCTTTACAATGCTTTCAGTACACAGTGTGTTAATTAAATAACACCGAGAGAAATTGTCATTGTTATGAATTACTGATGGCTAAATGAAATTATTATCATTATGATATGAGGCAACAGGTCGCGACAATGTTTATAGAATAGAGTTCATTAATTATGGCAATTGGTTAACCTTGTCAACAGTTGTTATTTAATAAAATTATTATTCTTGTTTCAAGAAACAGGAATAGTTTTATTTATCCTGAAGTTTCAATACTGAGTCATGACAATAATCAGGAAACATCCCTGTTAATAACAAATGTTCTCTGTACAGAGTTATGGCCCTTACATAGGGGGCGTTCCCTAATTGTGATGAACACATGACCGAGCACGAGGCAGCCATTTTACTATCATCAGTGAAAAACCAGGTTGTGAAGAAAAGCAGTTCATAATATACTCTTGTTTTCCTATCATAACAATAACAATAAGAACAATCCTCACCAAAATCAAGGGTGTAAACCGATATGTTAAATTTGAGTGGTTTTGTAAGTTTCCAGGTTTCACATGTGTGGTAACAGTGCGGACCGCAGGATTGAACCTGAACCCTCTGCTCAGCCACAGTTGAAGAGACTTCATGTGGCAGTGTTGTTAGAACATCCGGGCTCCCTGCTCATGTTTTGCTGTGCCATACACTTTGCATACGGGCACTTGAATCATTCCTTAGTAGGATATAAGTTGCTGATTATCAGGAGTGAAGACAGTTCACTTTTGATTTGCTACCTGAAGCCATGCTCGAATCGTGTTTGGGAGTTCTCATTTTTCTGGTTTCCCTTGATTAAATAGTAAAAACAGTTGCCAACCATTTTCACATTCTGCTGCTCTCATCTATTGCTTGTATTGGGTAAAGTTTTAGGGTACATGCCTCTAAGATGTTACACTCTTTCTTTCAACACTCATATGCCAACTGTTCTTGCTCTTCTCTAATGATTTTAAAAGCACCATTGAGAACTTGAATTGGTAAAAAAAAACAAAAGAAAGAATCTACTATCAAAATGAGAACATCTCATGGCCCTCTGGCCACAATAGATAAGCCTTACTGGTACCTATGACCAGAACCGGCCTATAGTACTGGCAACACACAGTGCCAAGTACTAGGGGCAGCTGTCTTGTGTCTGAGACACTAGTGTTTCCAAATACAATGGAAAAATGAATAAATTAAACAGAATAAAAACAGTCAGAATAAGAAAATTGCAGCAATAAGGATGTTTAACTATTTAACATATTTATTAACGCATTATAATTTAAATTATTGATATTTAGTATCAATCTGTATAGTATAGTATAAGACTATAAGATAATACAATACTTTAAGTTCAGCTTGCCTTGGGTGCCAGAAACCTTAGGGCCAGCCCTGCCCAGCGTGGCTGAGGAAGGAAAGGTGGGGTGATATTAATTGGGGGCTTGACTTCTTGAGGGGCCCCCTCCAACATTTAGAAACATTTGTCAGTAGAAATGCAGTAGGTGAAATACTATTTATAAAGATTTTAGGGGCCCCCTCGATTGAGGGCCTGGGGGCATTTTCAAATAACCACCTTAGTTACATCTGGTTGCAAACTGATGTACATCTATCCACTCCTATCAAATGGAAAGTCTTTTGTGATTTCAAAATATATAAAATACCTTCTTTCCAGGTCCTCTGAAACCAAATCAATTGGTTAATTATAACCAGTGCCATATTAATTATATAGAAAAGTAGCATATGTGTTAAGTAAGTATCATGAGTTATTCCCCTTAGACAGAAGAGTTCTTATTCACTTCCAGTAAGTTTTACGTTCTGGTAAAAGGAGCAGCCATATTGTTTTGGTTATGAGTAGATCAAGGCGCTCGAGAAGCCACCTGTGTGAATCGTGACCGCAGTCATTTTTTGAATAAAGGACCTGTAAGTAAATCTTCTGTTTGCATTTTTAATCTGTTAATATCTATCATTAAACAAAACTTACACTATGGGCCCCGCATTTTCAAGGGCCCAGTGCTAAATGCTTGCAAGCCATCAATTCCAATTCAGTGATTCTGCACTTGCTCTATTACTATAGAACTATACTGCCTTCAACTTTCATGAACAACTACTAGTGATTTTAGTCAATTATCACCTTTAATTGGGGTTATTATTTGAATACAGTGATTAATGGGAGTGTGGTATCTATGTGATACATTTACAACACATACATACAAAGGTATTTGAAACTCAAGTCATAGCCGCAGCACAAATACCAAAACAAAAACAAAGTAATATTATTATTTTTATTAAATTGGACTAGTTTTTACCTCCATCCTAATTTTAGTTGTTTTTTATACAACTTCGGGCCACTGTTTCTATGGCAACAACTAAAATTAGGATGACAGTAAAAACTGGTCAAATTTAATGAAAATAATTTGTTACAATACTTCATCCAATAATAATAAAGAATATAATGCTATTACTGAAATATCAGACATATTTGTCATATTATCTTTCTGTATAGCAAATGAAGACGACTGCTAGTCTAGCCACTGCACAAAAATCAAAACCAAAAAATAAGACTATTACAGAAATGTCAAACATAATATTATGTTACTGTATAGCAAATGAATATAACAAAATTGTCTTCTAACATTTATGTGTATTTAAAAAGAAATGTAGGGCCCCTTTATAACGTAAGCTACAGGCCCCCACATTAGCTAAATCCAGCATAGACTATAACCCATTTTAACTGATTCTAGATAAAATATATTGCTTGACAAACTCTTTGCAAGTTGTTATTTTTTTTAAATATGGCTATTATTCATTATATTGTTGTTCTACTTGGAACTTATGTACACATATATTTAAGCTACAAGGTAAAAAGATCCCACAAAGTGTTTATTAGACTTTCTAAGAACCAAAAATATATGGAACTAGCTTTCCAATGAAAATTATGAATCGCTGCTGTGGTAATCAATTAAAAAGTTGGAAAAGGGGGTGATCAATGAATAAGTTACTTCTCTTGCCTTTTGTTAGGCTGTGATCATTAAAAAGGTCTGAATTTTCAAAAAACAAGCAGGCACAAACTAGTGACCAATTTAGCATACACTTACATTGCATATTGCACCCCCTACTTAAAACCTATTATGGGTGGGGGGGAATTTTCAAAAAACAAACAATTCATTTTCCTTACTCATTAAGGGGAGTGTGTGTGCAAAATTTCAAGTTTCTACTTTGAACAGTTAGGGCTGGACGAAGTTTGGATACATAGATAGATACATAGATACATGATAATTATAAAAACATTTATTAGTTGAGAACCTATATTTGCCCGGCATTGGTGTCCACCCTAAAAGCAACCTTATATGCAGGTTCTCCTCTACCGACTGAGCTAATCCTACACTTTGCTGGCTTCTCTACTCTCACGTTCGTATTTTAGGCACAAATATAATCTGGTTCTCTATGTCGATGGTATGAAATCAAATGATGGATAATTTTATATCTGACAGAATATGATAATTATAAAGACACTTATTAGTTGAGAACCTATATTTGCCAGGCGTTGGTGTGAACTACCGCTAAATAAGTGGCCTAAATCGTAAATGTGAATAAAGATCCTGGAAGCAACCTTATATGCAGGTTCTCCTCTACCGACTGAGCTAATGAAGTTCTCATGGTAGGTAGGAGTCTTTTAATCCTACACTTTGCTGGCTTCTCTACTCTCACGTTCGTATTTTAGTCACGAATATAATGTTCACACCGGTGCCGGGTAAATATAGCTTCTCAACTAATAAAGGTCATTATAATTATCATATTCTGTTGGATATAAAATTATCCATGATTTGATTTCATACTGTCGACATAAAGAACCACATTATATTCTTGCCTACAATTTAGGCCGCTCGTTTAGCAGTTGTTCACACCGGCGCTGGGAAAATATAAGTTCTCAACTAATAAATGTCTTTATAATTATCATATTCTGTCGGATATAAAATTATCCATCATTTGATTTCACATAGATACATATAAATGTCAGAACATATGAATAACATAAACCCAGCAATAAACCAGTGTTGTGGTTAGCGGTGATTAATATTTTTCCATCAGAACAAAATAAAAGAATAGTTCCACACCAAGGAATTATATAAGCATTCCAAAAACAAAATCTAATAAAAACTCATTTCAGTTAAAACATTTGATGTCTTATTATCTTTATGTCTCCCCTATTTATTAAATAGACTGAAGCAGAAGACAGTTTTCTTCATCTTGACAAGAAGTTAGAAGAAAATCTCCAAGGGCTTTCTAGTATCAGCAATAATGAATATTCTCAGTGGACAGTGGCTGTGTTCTTAAAGAGATTAGTTACCAGACAATGTTATTGGCCTTTTACGTTTTCCCTTTGCAATGAAATCTGTACAGATTTCATTGCAAAGGGAAAACGTAAATCTATCTTAGGGCTGTCAGAACCAGGGTGGGGGCAGCAGAGGTGTGGAGATTTGGGAGGATTTAGTTCAGGCCCACCAATAATTTGCCAATATGTGTTCCTTATTTTTTTTCAAAATATTTTCCGGCTCGCTTGCAGCCTCCCCAATATGAATTTTGTTCCAACTCCCCTGTATCTACATTCAAAATACTTATTTACTTATAAAATCTGCAATTAAAAAAAATATTAATTATCTATTAAAAGAAAACCTCTTATGTATATATTTGTGGATGAAAAAGCTTATTACAGCAATTATTCGCTAATAACCCCATCACAAATACCAAAAACAGGTCTTTTGACCAACTTACTTCAAGGAACATTAAAGCGCTAGAATTGAAAATTAGTTATGACATAATAGTATGTATACACTTTTATTTCTGAAGGGAAACCAACTAGCACACCCAAATTGATGACAGTATAAATGGGGGGAAAAATAAAAGATTGATATGAAAGACTAATAAAAATGTTGTGTATCTACTTCAAAAAGGTTATGTGCAAACTTTAATCTCTGAATATTTACAACAAGGAGTTATCTGAGGTTTTTCAAAGTAATTATTATCTTTTATTAAGCAACTTTCTTTCATAGTTAAATCAAACAAATGAATAATCCCATAAAATCAATCATTCAATGGGAACCTCTAAAAATACTTTCTCAAAAACAAAACACACTAAAATTTATGACAGTAGAAAAAAAGATTGATATGAAAAACTAATAAAAATGTTGTATATCTACTTCAAAATTGGTTATGTGCAAAGTTTGAGCTCTAAAGATTTAAAACAAGGATTTATCTGAGTTTTTCAAAGTAATTATTATCTTTTATTAAACAACTACTTTTATAGTTAAATCAAACAAATGATTAAACCCATAAAACCAATCGTTCAAAGGGAATTTCTAAAATTACTTTCTCCAAAACAAAAGATGAACACTACAGAATATTTCATTATCATCCAAGTTATAGACCTATATAACCCTTTACTTATTTCATAGATGACTAAGAATTTCTGAGATAAATAGACAAAGATAGGGAAAATAATTAAAAAATGGTGAAACATAAATAATCTAATATTTTTATTGGTAGAAATCAGAAGTAATTTACACTCTTTCATCATGTCATTTTATTACAAGTAATTTTATTCGAAAATTATCATTTTTTAAAATTTTATCTTTAGCGTGTGTGGGTCAGGATAATTGAATCTTTGGTCTTTGAATCTGTTTTATTCAATAAGTTCTCTAATACTTAGCTTCCTATAACACACAGAACTGCATTTCATTCATACTTTACCTTGGTTATTATCATTTTCAACTTAAAATATTTTCCAAAGATGTCCAATCTTCTTGGTTCTTTGAGTTCAAATGTTGCTTGTCTAAGAAAGAGTTGTGTAAAGTTGGTATAATGACAGATATTAACAGATTAAAAATGCAAACAGAAGACGTACTCACAGATCCTTTATTCATGCATTTATAATGACCACAGTAAATGACACGCACGTGTGTCTCCTCAGATCTCCTAAAAAACAATGTGGCTGCATGTTCACCATAACGTAAAACAATGCCTCCTTACCGGAAGTTGATAAGCACTCTCCTGCCTAAGGGGAATAACTCAAAATACTTACTTAACAAGTTGCCTTTGTTTTAATTTCTCTTGATTAAGTAAAATAAAAAAGCATTGTTAACCATTTATAATTCTAGAATAGTATTTTCTTTCATCTTTAATTGTGCTGCCATGTTCAGTGTCCTCTGCCATTAAATGAGAAAGAATTCTACATTTATCTCAAAGTGTGAAAACTATGTTTCTCTCTCTACATCCTCATTACATAGATTTCAACATAACATGATTTTGGAAGGAAGAGAAAATCTTCGGGATATACAGTGAATATCTGATATATTTCAAGAAGTTTATTTTAACACGCTTATACACCTTCAAAATTGACAGAATTTGGATACAAAAATGTCAGACTTTTGTACATAATTTTCAATTTCAATCTTGTTTCAATACTTTTTTGATTTTTGGCTTTGTATTTTTTAATCTTCGGTTGAAAATTCTGTCAAATTTGAAGCCGTATAAGGATGTTAAAATAAACCTTTTTTATATGTATCAGATGCTTTTTGCATTCACTGTAATTGTGATCTTGAGAAAACAAATTTTCCTTTCGAATCCATTTATTATGCTTCAAAAGATCCCACTGACAATGTTTATACAGTCTTACAGTTTTGTCTATAAGGTTCTTCCATAGACTGCCATCTTCTAAGACTGGCATCCACATCCATCTTTCATTCACTGCAGATAAATTTTCTTTGCAAGCCGCTTGTGAATGACAATCTCTTTGCAGCTGCACCGTTCCCATCTATTGAGGCAGCTCATGGTTTTCCTCGAAGATGTTTATTCCGTGAGAACGGATTCTATTATTTACAACTCTGCTTTTACCCCAAACCCACTCAGATATTCGTACTCTCTCAATGTACAAAAGCTGTTTCCCTATTATTTCATTGCAACAGGAAAGTTCATCTTCTTTTCAAATATTATTTCAAGATGGACAACTTGAATTTACTTTCCTAGAAATAAAATAATGAGATTTTCCATTATCTCACATTCTACAAGATTGTGCTATCATCATTGCTGGATTAACTATATAGGAAAAGTAGCATTTGCTACAGGCTTTGCAATTTCAAGGGCCCGCGTTAAATGATTGCAAACTATCAATTCTGATTCAGTGATCCTGCACTTGCTCTATTACTATAGTACTATACTGACTTCAACTTTTATACACGTCTGGATGTTCAAGGTTAGCTATTTTAGCCAATTATCACCTTTAATTGGGGTTATTATTTTAGTACAGTAATTAATGGGAGTGTCGCATCTATGTGACATATATACTTTATTATTATTGGATTTGACTAGTTTTTACCTTCATTCTAATTTTAGTTGCTGTTATACAACTTATTAATCCGGGAGACTGTTTCTATGGCAATGAATAATAGCGCAATTGTAAATAAAGAATAAGCCTTCGGTGAGAATCGAACTCACACCCTCATTACCAGAGGGAGACTAGTTTACGCCTAGATTAAAAAGAAGACCTCATGGATTAGCAGAAGCTGATGTACACTTATAAACTCAGTCTCTACAACCGACTCTGCACCATATTTATGTTGTTTTTTTACATATGAGACCTAGTAGTCTTTTTATAAACCAATCTTTGTTATTAGAATGACAGTAAAAACTAGTCAAATTAAACAAAAATACTGTAAATACAAAGGTATTTGAAACTCAAGTCATAGCTGCAGCACAAATAACAAAATGAAAACAAAGTAATACTATTATAAATTTAACAAGTTTTTACCTTCATCCTAATTTTAGTTGTTTTTTATACAACTTATTAATTTGGCCTGCTGTTTCTATGGCAACAACTAAAATTAGGATGATGGTAAAAACTAGTCAAATTTAATGAAAATAATTTGTTACAATACTTCATCCAATAATAATAAAGAAAATAATACTATTACTGAAATGTCAGACATATTTGTCATATTATCTTTCTGTATAGCAAATGAAGACGACTGCTAGTCTAGCCACTGCACAAAAATCAAAACCAAAAAATAAAACTATTACAGAAATGTCGAACATAATATTATGTGACTGTATAGCAAATGAAGAAAAAGATATTGTGTTCTAAAATTTATGTGTACTTAAAAAGAAAAAGTAGGGCCCCATTATAACGTATGCTACAGGCCCCCACACTATAACCCATTTTAAGTGATTCAAGATAAAATATTGCTTGACAAACTCTTTGCAAGTTGTTATTTTAAAAAAATATTGCTATTATTCATTATAATGTTGTGCTACTTGACCGTTATGTACACATATCTTTAAGCTACAAGGTAAAAAGATCCCACAAAGGGTTTATTAGGGTTTATTAGGCAAATGAAAATGTTTTATTACTTTGCGAGTAAAAACTGTATGTGTTTTAATATTTATGTATATTTTCAAATTTAGGGCCCCTTCATAACATATGCTCCACACTACTTAATCTGGCGCTGACTATCATCTTCTCGTAGTGTGTCTTTTATTAGAAACCGTCAACCAAAACTGTCAACATAGCTTTCTTCTGTTTTCAAATTGGTCTGGCTGGCTGGCTATATATGTATGTATTGCGTGTACAGACCACACCAATGGAGCTAGAGGACTGAAAATTTAAACAGTTATTCCTTATTATGTACAGAAAAAATATTTTTTTGTTTTTTTAAATCCTCCTCCCAAAATAGGTTTTCAGTGGGGGGATTCAATTTGCAATGTAAGTTTATGCTAAATTGGTCCCTTAGTTTGTGTCAGGCAGTGTTCATGCATATTTTTTTTAAATTCAGACTTTTTCCATGATCACCACCTAACAAAATGTGTGTAACTAATTCATTGATCACCCTTTTTAACAAAGTTTTAATTGACCATCCCCAACACGACATGCTGCCAAAAGACGTTTGTCACATGACGGTTTCTATTGAGTGACTAACCAGACCTGTTTTTTTTTTTTAAATTAAAAGAAATCCATGCACAATGACTGTGTCATAATTGGAAGAAATATGCATTCACAGTCGTCCATTTTGAATTTCAAAAGTTCATAGAAAAACTGACAACGATTTCTTTCTTAATCTCAATGGTTTTTAGATATGATTTAACCTGGTTGCCAAGATTCTACCCCCCCAAAAATGGTAACTCAAAAAATGTGCCAGAAACTCATATACTATTCTAGTATCATCCAAGCATCATCTCAGTATCTGTAATGTCTTTTCTCTCATTGTCACAAAATGAACATTGACCATATACTGTTCTTTCAATTTTCCCTTTAGGTACTGATTTCCAAATGGTACGGAATCTGTATTTGTCAGAAATTCCATCATTTTATCTCACAAATTTGAAATTGTCAACTGTTTTTGTAATTGTAATCACTTCACTTTAATTTAAATATGCTAATTGGATTCCTACATTCCCAAAACATGGGATATTACAAAAACAGTTGGAAAAACTTGTCTAGGATGAATAATGAATGAGTAATATGCATTTTAAGGGTTTGGCGGCCATCTTTGATGCCATCTTCAAAATTATACCTTTCCAGTGGTCAGACTGTGTTACACTTTTTATATGTTGTTGAGCACACTTGATGCTACAAAAAACATTGGAAAAACTTGTCTAAGATGAATAATGAATGAGTAATGGGAATTTTAACTATTTGCAGCCATGTCAGACTCCACGTTGAAAATATATTAAAAAAATATATATTTTGGGGGTAGAATCAGTTGTCAGAAAACCTTTGGTTGCAATTTATTTGGGGGAAGGGTGTTTTTTTTTTCATAAATGCATCCAACTAATTTGACAATCAACTTGGACACCATCTTGAAAATTATATGTTTCCAGTGGTCAGACTGCGGTAGAATTTTGATATGGTATCAAGCACACTTGATACTAAAAAGAATGTTGGAAAAACTTGTCTTGAATGAATAATGAATGAGTAATGGGCATTTTAAGGATTTTAGGTGGCCATCTTGAAAATTATACATTTCCATTTGTCAGACTGTGGTAGACTATTAGTATGTTATTGAAGACACCTGATACCACAAAAAACTGTTGAAAAACCTTTTTGTGGGTAAGGTGTTTTTTCTTTTCATAAATGTACCAAACTATGTGATAAACATGAGAAATTACTGCAAATGATGACATCATACATTTTGGTCTGCAAATTAACCATCACATTGTTGAAAAGATTGGCAACATGTTTTTTCACATTTTCTATACATGTACTTTGATATTTCAGCGAAATAGAGACATAATGTGCTTATATTTCAATTGTGAGCACCCCTCTTATCTATTTTGCAAAATACTCTAGAAAACGTACAGAAGATTCCTTACAGCACCAGTTAATGCACTGCAAATATTGTTGACCAAAAGATCTTGTGAGAGGCTTTTGATATGTTATTCTACATAGATTAAGCCTTTCAGTGATACCAAATATGAATACTTTTCCTCTGGGTTAAGCCCTGTTTAGTCCTAATTCTCCAGGACTATATGTCTAAACAAGACACAGCTACATAAAGAGAAGTGGAGTATGATGCCTAAAAATTTACTTTTAGGCCTCAATAGGGAAACAGATCTTTTAAACAGATTTTCTATAGTTTTGAGAAGGGTCATTGACATTCAAATAGTTCTTCAGTCGATTGAACTCCTTGTTGTTTATGTTTGTATTAGTCAGACAAGTGCAGAGTTCAACCCGATGTAGCCTCCGCTACTCATCAGGGACAAGGTCTGGAAGCCCAAACCCGACCAGGCAAGGATAAAGAAAGACCCAAATCTTACATTATAAGTATTGCCTCCTTTGAATTAAAAACTTCTGTTTATTATTCTGGATATTATACCTGATGAAGGCCAAAGAATGGATCAGCCGAAACATGTTTACAACACAAACAACAAGAAGGAGTTCAATTGTCTGAAGATCAATTTGAATCTTTTAAACAGCTTGTCATTTACATTTCTAAATCTATTTAACATTTTGTACACCTTTCTGTATACTTCCTATAAACACATTCCTCTCTTCCTGGCACATATACCTTTCATAACAAGACTCCATATGAAACCCAAAATTGACTGGGTATCTTCTTCTTAAGATGCCTATATTGATTTGATTGCTTTCCCACAGGTTTTTTCAATGAACTGATCCTTTCATCCTATTATACAAACACATGAATGGATCAGGGATTTTTATATATTGGCTGAGACTACAGAAGTCAGCTTTGTTCAGAGGTGTGTGCCTGGAAGCAAATCTCAGCCTGGATGCAGTGTCAGATTAAGCTTGTGTGGGGCCTGTAATATATGTTATAAGAGGGCCCTAAATGAAGAAAATACACATAAATATTAAAATACATCTCTTTTGTAACTTGCATAGTAAAGTAATTAATATTTTTTATTTACTATATAGCAAGATCATACAAGTATGTCTTACATTTCGGTAAT
>VCCN01000387.1:11295672-11306345 GCA_006491835.1 Architeuthis dux
GAGAGAGAGAGAGTTAGAGAGAGAAAGTTAATTGTATGAAATATAGTTTAATGTATAAATAAACATGGTTGGATGTAGTCAGCTGAGCTCAGAGATTGCTAATAATGCCAAGTTACCAATATCTGGAGAACATTGATGGTAGACTCCATTCAATAGTAATAACTAATTGTCCACTATCGGAATGTAGTTTGGTTTCGTCTAGACACATAAATAAGACTTGGTTGGAGGTAAATTAAATTTGCATAAGTATATATACAAGTACGATGGTACATGATGACACATAAGGTTAGTAATCTTTTGAAATGAATTTTGTGTCAAATTCTTTGGTTGAATATGTTGATTGACTATTAACTCTAAGAAATTGTTCTGATCTGTACTAGTATTCGGACTGATGGCGTCAGCAGTAGGGTTACATCGGTCAGAGGATAAAAATGATGATAACGGTCTTATTTGTCACACTAATAAACACTCCACAGAGGTAATATGAATGCACAGGTACCATCAGTCATACTGCTTACTGATTGCCCACCGGCCGATTACTAAATATGTATATTTTGATACGTTTTGCATCCATCCTCTGACCGTATTATCATACATTATGATAATGCACTAAATAAAATAACAAGCTACATATATTATGATACTGCCCTAAAACAAAATAATAAACTAAATATAAGAATCATAGCTTGAGAGGAGGTGGTGCACTGCTGGAGAACCATGGTAAAATAACTGTTTTGCTTTGAAATCCCCAAAACAGTTCCATGGCAAACAACTGATGATCCCCACAAGAGAGTTTTACTTATAGTACTATAAGATCTAATTATGCTTAAAACATAAATCTGTCTGAATATCTCTCATTAAGAGTTATTAGTGAATAATTGACTTACATGACAAGTAATGAAATTTTAAAATTCTGTATGTAAGATCTTTAGTTAAGATTTCCGGAGTAACATCTTAAATGATTTAAGACTGAAAAACTTACATAAATATGAACTTATATAAATATAAAATTTTCTATATTAATTAACGGTAAACATATTTTTTCAGCAACATCTTTAGTGTTTAAAGCTGCAAACCGTTACAGACTCTCTCTCTCTCTCCATCTCTCTCTCTCTATATATATATATAGTTGCATAGGTTGTGCTTATCTCTTTTCTTGTGGAGTAGGATTACTATTCCTAGGCAAAAGTTCTTAGGAACTTTTCTTTCTCTTATACATTGCGTGAATAGCTGTGCTAGTCCTTTGTGCAAGATTTCTCCTGCGTCTTCTAGGTCTGTTGTTATGCCATCCTCGCCTGGGGCTTTACCGAGTTTCATATTTCGTAGTGCTGATATTACTTCTTCTACTGTTATGTCTGGGATATCGCTAGTATCTATAGGTTTATTTGTTTGTGCCATGTTTAATTTTGAGGCGTACACATTTTAATAGTATTCTTCTGTTACTTTTGTCAATTTATCCCTATTTTTGATAATTTTGATAATTTTGCCATTTTTATCCTTTAGTGAAAGCATCTGTTGTTTGCCAGTATGGTCTGCGGATCAGGCTTGTTTTAAACTCTTTCCCTTTCTGATAGCCTCTAGTATCATTTCCGTGTTTTTCTTTCTTTTTTCTTTTGTTAAGTTCTGCTTATGTTTTCGTCTTTCTGCTGCTTCTTTAATTATATTTGTCAGACTATTACTCTTTTCCTCTATGTCACTGTCGGTATTCCACAAGGCCTGGAATCTGTTCTCTATTGCTACTCTCTGTAATCATCAAAATGCAACACATTAGTGCATAAGAATCACAGTAGACCTTTATTCTCGGACAATGCTCGATACCTACATAGATATACAGATCTTCATAATTATTCATTAATTATGAAATTCTATATGTGAAACCAGCAGTACCGCTTTAACTGAACTATTCAAATTGATTCACACTATATATATATATATAAAAACCCATAGACATAAAAGAGCTCAATTCATTACTCATCTGTTTCTGAGATTAAACGACTCCATTTATTGTCCATTAAGCAAACGCTTTGTGAATCCCACAAATAAGCCAATGGTCAGTCATTTAGAAAGCAAGGTTGTATAAGTCTGTCTCCGATGTTGTATTCAGCCAGTGCAGCTGGTGCAACGAATCGCATTTTTTTTCATCAAATTGTCATATGGAAATTCAACCATAACAAATTACTGATGGTTTTAATGGGGTACAATCTAATTATTGCAGCTTTTATTTATTTATTTATTTGATCTATACTATCATCTAACATATTGAAGATCATGGCCATGAACAATAAATGGTTTTCCTAAAATGTTAGAAACCGTCAGCTAAAACTGTCACCAAAACTGTCAACATAGGTTTCTTCAGATTTTAAGCTGGTCTGGCTGGCATCGTGTGTACAGGCCACACCAATGGAGCTAGAGGGATGACAATTTAAACATTTACTCCTTATTATGTCTAGAAAAAACGCTTTTTTGTTTTTTGAAAATTTTCTGCCAAAATAGAGTTTTAGTGCTGGGTTCAATTTACAATGTAAGTTTTTGCTAAATTGGTCAATTAATTTGTGTCCGGTAGCATACACATTTGTTTTTAGTGGCCACTGCCCAACAAAAGTCGGATGAGGTAACTTATTCATTGATCACCCCTTTTTCCAATTTTTAATTGACCACCCCCAACACGGCATGCTGCCAAAAGACATTGGTTTCATGATGGTTATTATTGGTCTGGTCTGGGTGGCATCTCGTGTACAGGCTACACCAATCGAGCCAGAGGGCTGAAAATTTCAACATTTACTCCTTATTATATCTAGAATAAACATTTGTTGTTTTTTATAAATTCCCCTCCAAAATAGATTTTTAGTGGCAGGTTCAATTTACAATGTAAGTTTTTGCTAAATTGGCCACTTAATTTGTGTCTGGTAGCATACACACTTGTTTTTTCTTGAAAATTCAGACTTTTTTAGTGATCACTGCCCAACAAAGGGTGGGAGAAGTAGCTTATTCATTGATCACCCATTTTTCCAATTTTTTAATTGATCACCACCAGCATGGTTTGCTGCCAAAAGGCATTGGTTGCATGATGGTTATTATTGGTCTGGCCTGTGTGGCATCACGTGTAAAATGTTTACTTTATATTGATCACCCCCAACATGGCATGCTGCCAAAAGACATTGGTTGTATGACGGTTTCTATTGAGTGACTAACCAGACCTAGGTTTTATTTACAATAAATTGGAAGAGAATGGTCATCCATCACTCCGGAATACCCAAAGATCTTCAATGGAAAATCATGAAAACCTCCTCCAGAAATCTTGGAGTCTTCACAAGAGTGCAATTCGATCAAAGTTGGAGGTTATCAATTTTCAAAACAATAAAAATGTGTAGAGAACAAAAGGCAATTTTAGTTACAAAAACCATTTGTTGTTTTATGTTGTGCCTTTATGTTTGTATCTTGATGTAATTATACAATTTTCACAAATGTTTCAACCACTAACATGAAAGACTTATCAATATCATTAAATTGTAATCTTGTATAGTAGACAGTTTTGAAGTTATTTTTAGACATTTTTAAACAATGGAAGATACTGTAAAGGAGAAACTTGTAAAATACTCAGTGTCTAATTCAGTGAGGAGGCTAGAAATTTGGAGTCCGGGATGTTTGGTGGGCTTGGCTCCTTGAGGAGAGATTTCATGAAAAATGAATATTTGCAATAAACAGACATGCACTTCTTCTTCTTCTTCTTCTTCTTCTTCTTCTTCTTCTTCTTCTTCTTCTTCTTCTTCTTCTTCTTCAGCAGCCTTTCAGCATCTGTCGTTGGACATAGACCTTCCCTAAGATTCTGCAGGCCTCTCTATCATGGACATCGCAGTTCGATGTCTAGTTCGTTGGGTCATCTTCTTTTTTGCCGGCTACAGTTTCGCCTATGATCTCTGGGATCCATGTTATGAGTCTTGATCTTAATGTCTGACATTCTTGCAACATGACCAGCCCATTGCCATTTGTGTTTTCTAATGGTCTCTATAATATCTCTGACACCCTGTCTGAGTTATTATTAATTATGCAAGGCATGCATGTACAAAAATATCCTTGTTATTGTATGTCAGTAGAAATGCAGTAGGTGAACTAATATTTATAAAGCTTTTGGGGGACCTCCTCCATTGGGGGCCCAAGGGGGCCTTTTCAAATAGCCCCCCTCCTTCCTTGGCTAATCCTTTAAAGTAACAAATGATTAAAAATTATGGATTTTTAAAAATAATTTTATGTTTATTAATTTCCTATCTCTCTTTGTAAGGAGATAAGCACTGCCAAGTAACCCCCCACTCTCAAGAAATGACATGAAGGACCCAGCAAGGTACTCAACGATCTACTAGATCATGGGATAATTTAAATCTATGTTGATCTTTCTGTGTTATGTATTTAGTGTAATTTTGGATTCGTATTTATACACTACTCGCCTAAAGGCTGCCTCTGCTGGCCATTAAACTCGCTGTCAAGTCACTTCCTTTTTATCGAATAAAAATAAATATTCTCCACACGGCTTTGAGTACAAAAAGGGGCCAACTAGCCCCGGTCTCTCCTATATTTTTTCAAACTGATGTTTTTAGTGTTTTTAGTGTTATTGTTTTTTAAGACATTTCAATTGATATAAACTTTGGACTTCCTCAGCTGTATGTTGCAATCAGTGTTTAGAATCCACTTGACTGTTTTTCTTTTTTCCTCCTTTTCATCTACTCAATTAAAATACCACAGTTCAATAGAATCACATGACTGAGTGTTAAGGTTCTATGTTAGTCATATAAACTGGAAAACAGGCAAGATTAGAATCCGCTCTCTTGTTGACCCTTGATGAAGGAAGCATACCTGGAGTTCTTCATTGACTCCTGATAAAAGAAGCTTTAACAGCTAAAATTAATTTTTCTGGGCACTGGTGTTATGGTGATAAGATCTACACCCTGTTTGCTTATGAATTCATTTTTTAATGAATTCATATATGTGGTTTCTTTCACTTTATAAACTTTCCATAACATTTTATATCTTGACCTTATTCAAGAAGGAGCAGTATACACACTTTTCATTTTGCACGTGATCTGCTAAGCCTGATTTTCCTGTTCCTCAGGTCTCATTTTTAGAGGCTGTCTTGTTTTACCCCTATATTCTTGACTACAAAAAGACTAAAGAAGATAATAGCTGAAAATGTAAAAACAACTTAGATGAAGGCTATAGTCCCAAAAATATGTGAAATGTGAAAAAAATGAGGATATTATTTTTTAGAACAAGTTATTATTTTTCATTATTCCTACTGGCTGTAGAATAATTTCTTTGAAAAGGCTGGCTAACCAGAAAAAAAGATGATTATTAATAAATCTGAAAAGGGGGAACATATAATGGCGCACAAGACATACTCAACTTTTAAAATCTCTTATTAAATTACAACCATAAGTTCTGCTTTAATCAGGTGGTCAGTATGCTATTCATCAAGACACATATAATAATTTCTGATGTGTTCATATGTATTTGTTTGTTTATTTATTTGTTTTCTGTCATGCTAAAGGAAGCCGATATATTAACTTAAGTGGAACTGCCACAACTTGAATTCTGATGCAGACATTAGAAGCCTGATGATTTACCAATAGGCCAGCGTACACTGATGATATAGTGTTGTTGAAATTTTAAGCCAGTCACATTATGGAAAAGGGACAATACATACATACATACAGCTATTGATCTGGATGGGCAGAATTTAAAAAACAAGCACAAGAAAATAAAACTGTCGTCATGTTTTACAACATAGGTACACTAGAATTTATATAAAAAGCTTCAAATTGAAGAGAAAACCGCAAGTTGATAAGAATTTTAGTGGAGTAATATTTTCTTTTAAAATTAGAAACCATCAACATAGGTTTCTTCAGGTTTTAAGCTGGTTCGGCTGGCTGGGTATGTATGTATGTATCAGGCATACAGGCAGCACCAATGGAGCTAGAGGGATGACATTTTCAACATTTACTCTTTATTATGTCTAGGAAAAACAGTTTTTTTTGTTTTTTTAAATTCTCTCCCTAAATACATTTTAGTGGGGGGTTTAATTTACAATATAAGTTTATGCTAAACTGATCCTTTAATTTGTGTCCAGCAGCATTCACGCTTGTTCTTTGAGAATTCAGACTTTTTTAGTGAGCACTGACCAACAAAAAGCGAGCGAAGTAACTTATTCATTGATCACATCTTTTTCCAATTTTTTAATTGATCGCCCCTAACACGACATGCTGCCAAAAGATGTTAGTCATGTGACGGTTTCTATTGTGTGACTAACCAGATCTGTTCTTTTATAATTTTTCTCCCAACAAAAGTTTGTCTCAATTGCTGGAACTTGCTGAGGACAAAGGAATCTTTAAACTTGTGACATAACAATCGAACAAATATTAATTGATAAAAGGTTTCTACTGAAGGTTGCTGAAAAGATTCTCATTGAATAGTCAACAAGTACTGAAGCATGTTGTTTCATTATAACTATACCGAGCGACACCAACCTGTCGCCTGTGACTAATTGAAAGAAATCCATTGAGCAAATTAAGTGAGAATCTCTTCAGAGTGGAAAGCAGTGCAGCAGACGGCAACGAAGTTGTTTTTCTCATCATTTTCATTATCATAATCAATTATTCTCCTTCCTGAAGATTTGATTTCTTGGTTTTTTTAATATTATTTCTCCTTTTTTCTCTCTTATCTTTCTTTCTTTTTCAATTTCTTTCATTATTCATTCAATTTTTTTCTTTCATTATTTTTTCCTGCTATCCTCTTTCGTATTTATATTTATATCTTTTTCTCGGTTAGAAATGGTCAACCAAAGCTGTCACCAAAACTGTCAACATAGGTTTCTTCAGTTTTTAAGCTGGTCTGCCTGGCTGGCTATGTATATGTGCTTGTATCTTGCGTACTGGCTGCACCAATTGAGTTAGAGGGCTGAAAATTTAATGAAATCTAATCCTTATTATGTCTAGAAAAAAACCTTTGTTTTTGGATTATTATTTCTCCTTTTTTCTCTTATCTTTCTTTTTTCTCAATTTCTTTCATTATTCATTCAATCTTTTCTTTCGTATTTATATTTCTATCTTTTTCTCTGTTAGAAACAGTCAACCAAAACTGTCACAAAAACTGTCAACATAGGTTTCTTCAGTTTTTAAGCTGGTCTGGCTGGCTGGCTAAGTATGTATGTATCATACGTACAGGCCACACCAATGGAACTAGAGGATGATAATTTAAGCATTTACTACTTTTTATGTCTAGAAAAAATGTTTTGTTTCTTTTTTGAAAATTCAACCCCTAAATAGGTTTTTAGTGTGGGGTTCAATTTGCAATGTGAGTTTATGCTAAATTGATCCCTAAGTTTGTGTCCGGTAACATTCAAATTTGTTTTTTGAAAATTCAGACCTTTTTAGTGATCACTGGCCAACTATAGGCCAGAGAAGTAACTTATTCATTGATCACCCCAATGTTTTTATTTGATCACTCTCAACAAAGCATGATGCCAAAATACATTGATCACATGATGGTTTCTAACCAGACCTGGTGAGTAACCAGACCTTTTTTTATAAATATTTCTTTTCTTATTCTTTCCTACTTTCTTTCCTTCATTAATACTTAATCTTTCTTTCTTTCTTCTTTTCTCTCACTTGTTCTTTTTTTTTCATGAATGAAACACATATAAAAGAAGGAGGAAATGAAGCCAAAACAAAAGAGAGAGAGTGAGGACAGACAGAGTGAGGAAAGAACCAATAAAAAATAGAAAAATCTATTTTTTAAAATATGTTCAAGGATATTCAATTTGCAAAAAAGAGACTAATGTTGAAATTTGAGCGTTCGCACATGTGAAATGTTAAAAAGAATAAATTTAAAAAACATGAACAGTCAAATTGTCCGGAAAGAAATGAGAATTCCAAAAGAGAAATAAAATAAATTTAAAAAATTAAAATAAATGCAAAATGGCTGCCAACCGGTGGCTGGAGAAGAAAACTCAGAAAAAAGAAAAGAAACAATGACAGTGCCACCTGGTGGTCGTGTTGTAAAGGAGGACGATTAATGACAGTTTGGTTGATGAGAGACATTTAAGCATCTTCGAAGGAGATCAGATTATTTTGTTAGTTTTTGTATAAAACATGGTTGTCTGTAAATATGTGAAAGTGTTCTGTCTGTTCAAAAAACAAACTGCATCATGCAACGTTGGTTAGTGTTTGAGCTAAATGTGCTAGAATGAGCGTATGTGTCGTGGATTTGATGTTTTTTCTTTCCCAGTCAACAGATGATGATCACATTGAGATCCTGCATTCTGTGATCAGTGCAAATTGTTGCCTGACTTTTACGAGTGCTGTTCGTAAGGAAACCAAACTGATAAAACAGCTTATCATATGAAACAAACTGCTTCATGAGATGTTAAAGATAACTCTAAGAGATAGAAAAAGATCAACATGGAAGACTAGAGTGAAAGATATCATACAAATAATTAAGCAACAAAAATGGAGATTGGCTGGACACTTAGCAAGTTATAAGAGATTGAGCAAAAGGTTAACTGATAAGTGCCCATGGGACAGTAAATGCAGTAGGAAAATACCAGACACAAGATGGAGAGATGAGATAGAAAGGTTTACCAGTAACACATGGCAGAAGACAGGGCAGTCGCAGTCATCATGGAAAGTGATGGGAAAGGCCTTTGTCCAGCAGTGGACTCATGACGGCTGATGATGATGACAAATATACACTCCTGGGCAAAAACATGAGCCAAACGCGTTCCAAGGCCAAACTGGTTGGGAGAAAACTTTGGAACACTGCCCAGCAGTGGGAAGCATTCAAAGATGAATGGATCAACATTGAAGCAGCACACTGTAAACAACTATCAGACAGCTTGCCCAAATGGCTCAGCTTTCTGAAGAAAACCCAGAGAAAAGATTGAATGCTTACTAGTTTGAACTTCATTTTATTCTTGTTGCTTTTTTTCATAACATTCTTGGTCAATACACATTTTGACAGTCAGGGCTAATAAGTTAGAAATAAAGAAATAGCTTCTGATGAGACTTGAACTTGCATCCCACACTCAGCGGCCTGGCTTTCATGGATGTCATCTTAACTATTTTGACCACAGAAGCCTTGATGATTAACTCTTAAATTCATATTAAAAAATCTAAATGATAAATCAAAGAGAATAAGTTCTGATTGAAGTTATTTCCCTTGCACCTTCCCTTAGAAATTCAAATTTCTTTTTATTCAGTTCACTTGGAGTCTGCAGTATCCACTGAAACAGTAGCAAAGACTGCAGAAAGATTGGGGAGGTGAACCAAACCAACCATATGACTATAGATTCTCCTACTAAAACAAGACCCTTTATCTTTAGCTTATAAAAAGCCTGGTATAATCTAAATGCTAACTCATGAATTGACAAATGACTGAAAGGAACTGAAGCCAAATGTCAGCTTGTCTCAATACTTCATCAAGGGGCAATTACTGGCATGACAAGCGATACAAGTGATACAAAAGAGTTCAATTTTTTAAATCCTATTCATTGAAGAGTTCCATTCTCTCTAGGAGTGGTATGAAACAGTTCATGAATTTAAGAGTTAAACAAAGAATAAATGTGTAGTCATTCTGTCACCTCATCTTCTCCAGTTCTTTTTGTCATCTTTATTTCACTACTTCATTAGTCAGTTTTTGAAATTTTTAAGATGAAGAGTTTTGATAAATCCCAAACTCTAAAATCTGAACAATTCTCAAACCATTAACTGCACTTGATTTTAGCCAAGAAGACCTAATTATAAGCATGGCTGAATGCAACACACACATGACGCACACCACCTACTCAAAACATGTATTGAAACCAGTTCAAAACTTGTGGTCAACCAATAAAAGACTAAAATACAATTTAATCCCAAGGTTATAGGATAGTACTGTTAGGTGCTTAATTGATGGAGGGTGGATGGAATAAGCTGGGGGTGGGGGTCTGTCACAATTTAATTAGTGGAGGTTTGGAGTAAGCCGGGGTGGGGGTAAGAAACTATGGCCACTGACACAATTTAGTAGGATCTGAACAAAACAAAGTCCTTTGAGAAAGATTTATAGTAGGGGTAGAGTGGAGGCACATGGGAAGGAAAAACATACTGTATTGACAGGAACGAGAAGATTCTTTTGTTTCTGAAGAAAGATTCTTGGTACAATATTTTTAATTGCTGAAATTAGCGGATACAAAGTTGGTTAAACTAATTGTGTTTATAAACACAATTAGTTCAACCCAGTTCTCCCTCTTGCATTGTTCATCCACTAATATCAACGATTTAAAAATTAAACTCTACTAACAATTCTCAAAAAGTAATTAACGGGGGAGGGGGTCCTAATAAGAGGGGTGGGCGACACTTAGATACTCTTAGGTAGTAGATACTCTTAGGTATTTAGGTATCCACTACCATACCAAAACATCAAAAAACTTCTGAAATGTGTCTGGTCCCAAGAATTTCAGAGAAGAGAACACATATATATATATGCATACTGTACATGCTGGCATATAAGACAACCCCCAAAATATGGTGTTAATTCAAATTTAGTCCAATATTCGTCAAATAAGTCAACTCTCCAACATTAGGCTGGATTGTGTCCATCAGAGTGTTAAGTTCTTAGGGTCTAAACAGACTAATATGATCCATTAGGGA
>VCCN01000387.1:11310000-11321584 GCA_006491835.1 Architeuthis dux
GACATTGGTCAGATGACGGTTTCTATTGAGTGACTAACCAGAACTTTTTTTAAAAATCATGTATTTATGGTTCAAACCATACTGGTAGCATTTAAAAAAATATTTTCTAAAATAAAGATATGTTTGTATTCTTTTTATTTATTGTACACTATAATTTTCATTCATAATTATGTTTGTTATGTGGATGTAAGGGAATCCGACAGGAATGGTAGATGTGATTAGTCAATGTGGAAAAGTAACACCTATACCACAACAGCTCAGGGACCCATAAGAAACTTTCAACCAAATAAACCAGGTCACCTAGGCATATAGAACACCCTTAATTTCATTTCTACTACCTGACATGGATAGTTTCACTTCACTGCAATGTTCAAGTTTCTTCTGATGAAGTCGCTCACAGCGACGAAATGCATAAAGGTTTATCTTCATGATAATAAATATGTTTGAGATGTAACACGCTTTTCTCAGTCTTTCTTTTCCACATTGTCTAATCACATCTACTATTCATAATTAGATATATTAGATATATAAACAATGGCATTTAAAAATGTTATACATGATAATATTAAAGGAAACATTATATAACATTTTTTATTTGAGCATTATAGCATACTTCATATGGTCAGTGAATCGGATGAAATGTCACAGGCCAGATTTGGCCCACGGGCTGTAGTTTTCCAAAACTTGTTTAGATCATTGAACCAAGATGTTTGAAAACAAAGGTAGCTATTTATGTTTGTCATTTGCCTGTATATTAGAGTTCATGAATGTTATATCTTAAAAATTGGATACCTGTAACTTGAAATTGTTCATTTAAATCTTAAATATTTTAAAAAGTAACCGCCTATAAGTCTTTCGTCTGAAATGTTTAGTGCATTCTGTAAACATTGTATCTATATTTTTTTTTTGGTGTGGGGGGGGGGTAATATCAAAGTGCTATTTCACCTAGAAAAAAATGTATGTGTCAAAACTCCTGCTCCTAGAAATCATATGCCACATTTTCAGACTTATTCAAAATTAAAAATGACAAGTTTAAACTACTATTTGGAGTTTTTTTTTAAACCTTTTCCTTATTTTGCTTTCTGTCTTGTTATTTAGATGGAGACTGCATACATCAGGTAGAGTCTTTATAAATATATATACATCTGAATGAATTCATAGACTCTTTTAGTATAGAACGTCAGAATTCATCAATGATCAAGATAGACAATTTAGTGAAATACTGGTAGCATTTTTTTTATTGAATCAGGCAAACAAAAGTCTGGAAAGTATGAAGAAGAGGTTCAATGATTTTACAGGGTGGGCAAAATAAACTGAGTGTTACGTAAGTATTTTGAATTATTCCCCTAGGCAGGTGAGTTCTTATCAACTTTTGGTAGGAGGCGCTGTTTTATGTTCTGGTCAACGAGCAGCCATATTGTTATTGTGTTGACTAGTAGATCAGGGAGCTTGAGAAGCCACATGTGTGAATCGTTGATGGTCATTATTTGAATAAAGGATCTGTGAGTACGTCTTCTGTTGGCATTTTTAATCTGTTAATATCTGTCATTAAACCAACCTTACACTGACCATTCTGATTCTTTCGGACTTCTGTTTTTTTTTTGTGTGAGTGTGTGGGTTTCCTCTGATAGAAGACTTAATAGTGAAAGTCATGGAAACTTGTTATACTGTACCCGACCGCCATGGGTGTATGGGAACTCTTTCTATAAGAGGGACAAAAGGGATTGTTATAACATTTTAAACACCCACATGTTCACACATACATACACAAAAGTAACACAAAAACCCAATGGTCTGAAAGTATCAAAATGGTCAGCTTATTTTGGCACCACCCTGTAGTATGAAAAGCCCTTTCTGCCAAGGAAGCTTATTTGTTAATGCTGCTTATTCATATTCATGTGATGTGATGCTATTCTTAAAAATTGAAAATCATTATTTATACACTGAGCAGTTCCTATTAAATTAACCAGTTATTACACATTAACACACAACCTGATTATGTAGAGTTTTAAATAAGGGCTTCTTCTTCTTCTTCTTCTTCTTCTTCTTCTTCTTCTTCTTCTTCTTCTTCTTCTTCTTCTTCTTCTTCTTCTTCTTCTTCTTCTTCTTTGGAAATAGAAGAAACCATGTCTTCCTCTACGCAATAAGGAAAAAGAGGGAACCTTTTTGCTTCTTATTCCAACATGTTTGTATTTGTGTTGGTCTTCTTCTTATGTACAATTTTAAATAAGGGCTTCTTCTTCTCTTCTTCTTTTCTTCTTCTTCTTCTTCTCTTCTTCTTTTCTTCTTCTTCCTCTTCTTCTTCTTCTTCTTTTTAGAAAATAGAAGAAACCATGTCTTCTTCTACACAATAAGGAAAAAGAGGGAACCATCTTTTCTTCTTATTCAAACATGTTTGTATTTGTGTTGGTCTCCTTATGTACAGTTTCAAATAAGGGCTTCTTCTTCTTCTTCTTCTTCTTCTTCTTCTTCTTCTTCTTCTTCTTCTTCTTCTTCTTCTTCGGAAATAGAAGAAGCCATGTCTTCTTCAACACAATAAGGAAAAAGAGGGAACCTTCTTTGCTTCTTATTCAAACATCTTTGTATTTTTGTTGGTCTTCTTAGACAGAACTACAACCATGTTTTTTTCCATCAACCATTTCCCAACCAATTTGTCATTTTTTAATTTCAGGCCGCGGCAAAACAATTCAATTTTCACACATTCTAAAATTTTAAAGTGTTCATTCTAAAGAAAATTCAGCTATTTCCATAAATCTATTGATGATAATAATTTCCCCTTCTTCTCCTCATTCCATGGAGCTGTCTCTCTTAATAATGGTGTAAGATTGTGGCTAAATGACAGCTTTGTTATGAAGAGAGAAAAACTGACATGGAATCTTTTCCCTTGTTCATGTAACTACTTCATCAAACCATTATGGGTTTTCACACCTGCCCTTTTTGTAGCCTTTAACAAATCTGAAAAAAAATATTTTTCCTCGGACAGTTTTAAGACAATATTTAAAAAAGCTGAAGATGAGTCCAAACAATCTTCCCAGGAAGAATTATTATTTGTTAGCCAATCAAGAGAGTTGAATCAAATTGATAGCTTTTAAAAAATTATTTAACAAATTCCTGATATTTTTGGTATTTTTAAATTATGAAAAACAGAAAAACTATCAGTTTTTATGAAACTCAGTTAAAGAAAATGAATTTCTGGACAAATGAGAAATTCACTCAGTTCAGAAATACACAAAAATATTTTACAGAAGAGAACACAAATATCAAACCTTTTATGGTTAACTCTTAATTTCATGAACTGCTTAATACCACTCCAAATTACATCGGAACTGTGAATAGAATACAAAATAATGGATCTCTTTTGTAAATAAAATAGAAAAAAGAAATGTTTCAATTACCTAAAGGTTAAAGGGAAGGAAATTCGATCAGAATTCATTCAAATTTCTTGAGTAAGTATCATGAGTTAGGCAGAAGACTTCCACTAAGGGGTACTGTTTTACATCCTGGTCAACGAGCAGCCATTATTGTTTTGTGTTAATTAGTAAGAAAAAGAGCTCAGAAGGACACACATATTTTGTTTGGTTGACCGTGACCATTGCGAATATTTGAATGAAGTATCTGTAAGTACATTATCTTCCGTTTGCATTTTTAATCTGTTAATATCTGCCATTAAACGAATCTTACATTTTGTATATGAATTTAAGAGTTAAAAACTATAAAACAAAAGGAAACCAGACATGTAACCATAACATTTGGTCTCACACTTTATGGAATCTCCTTGGAAATTAGAATCCCAGATATCAGCAAATCTGACTGAGGGAAGTTAGGGTTCTGTTCCAGGTTGAAGCATTTCTTCAGTGTTGTCCAAATTATTATTCTAAAATGCACAGGCCCAAGGCACTGGCAACATGGGCAGTCACCCAGGGCACCAAGTGCCAGGGGGCGCCTGTCATAGGTCTGAGAGAGTAGGACTTTCCAAATACAAATTGAAAAATGGGCAACTAATTAAACATAATAAAAACAATCAAATAATAACATTCCCTAATGTGACGTCAGTTTATTCAGGAATATCTGACAGATATTTTCTGTAGTGGTGAAACTAAGAAAAATTCTAATATCGATTAATAATATTTAATATCAATCAATATTGTAAAGTACCTATATGTATGCCTATATATTTATTTTTCTCACTGTAAAACATGAATAAATAAATAATAATATACTTTAAAAGGCGCCAAAATTCAGCTTTCCCGGGCGCTAGGAACAATAGAGCCAACTCTGCTGACTATATCAGCCCAGATTAATTAATAGAAGAACAGTTCAGGTTAGTCACTCAATAGAAACCGTCACGTTACCAACCTCTTTTGGCAGCATTGGGGGTGATCAATTAAAAAATTGGAAAAGGGTGGAATCAATAAATAAGTTACTTCTCTCAACTTTTGTTGGGCAGTGATCACAAAAAAGTTTAGCATAAACTTGCATTGCAAATTGAACCCCATAATAAAAACTTATTTAGGGGGAATTTTCAAAAGAAAGACATAATGAGTAAATATTTAAATGTTCAGCCCTCTTCTCCCATTGGTGAAGCCTGTACACATGATACATACATAGCCAGCCAGCCAGCCCAATTTGAAAACTGAAGAAACTTATGTTGTCAGTTTTGGTGACAGTTTTGGTTGATGGTTTCTAATTCTCATCCCCAATATGAATGAGATTTGACCTTAAACTCTAGTCATTCTGGATTGCATCCAAAAGGGGATGACAAGGTTGATTATTAAATCATCCCTGACTAATTAGCCAGAATTACTAATATACTTTGGCCCAATATTGGTTCTATTCTTCAATGGTCTTAACCATTAATGGTACCAATTTGCATTCTGAATGAACATATCTACTTCATCATGTCCAATCAAAATCAAAAGCCAGCAATCTGTTGCACATGAAGCATATATCTCTTTGTGCTCGTTCATTGGCATCAAGGTCTATATCTTTCTCAGTCTGTGTGTGCACGGAAAAATTGCTGAATGATCCTATGTAGGATGCGTTGGAGATTCTGGTTGGTTGAGTATTAAAACTGAAAAGACTGGCAAATGTATTTCACTATACTTAGATAAAGTCAGTTGTTTCAAACCCTTACTTTCCGTCTGTCGTATGAAACTACAGAATCATGCAAAACGATATAGGGAAATTGACAAGAAGGATGAGTAAAGAAGAGATGGATGAAAGAGCTGAACATCTCCAGAGTGAGAGGAAAATGTCAAGAAAGAGGAAAGAACAATGAGATAGATGAGGAAGGGACTAAATGTCTTGAGAATAAGGAGGAAAAAGCAAGAAGGTGGAGAGCAAGGATACAGATGAAAAAAAGAGCTGAACATCTCCAGAGTGAGAGGAAAAGGTCAAGAAAAATGAGATAGATGAGGAAGGGGCTAAATGTCTTCAGGAAAAAGCAGAAGGTGGAGAGTAATGTTACAGATGAAAAAAGAGCTGAACATATCTAGAATGAATGGGAAATATACATTTTATAAATAGGAAGTCACTTTAAATTGAGTTTAACAGTTGCCAAAGATGGCCTTTAAGCGAGTTTAATAAAAGCCTTAGATATTTTGGTGTTCAATGGGACACATGGTTTAGAGCAGTCCTTCCCAAACTTTTCAAATTGTTAAACATTTTGTTAAAAGAAATTTGTTGCGGCCCTCTTCAATTTTTCACAAGGGATTTTTTTAAAAATTTGTCCTAACCCACTAAATGGGATGGTACCCAGAAGTTTATTTCCGCCAATTAGTGTTACCAAATGTACGATTGCATGGTTTTATTTTTTTGCAAGAAAAATTGCAATAACCAGCAAATAATGATTCTAAAGCTAAAATATTAAAAAAGTTTTTAAAAATACATTCTCAATTGCACCCGCGACCCCCTTGAATTTTTTACATGACCCTCACTTTAGGAAGGCCTGGTCTAGAGGATAAAAGCATTGCTTAAGCATATCTAGTAACCTGACCAGCAGTCATAAGTTCAATCACTGGATCGGTTGGGCAAAAAAGTGAAATACTCTGGGTCTATGGAAGAGGCAGACAAGTGACATCACAAAGATGAATTAACTAATACAGGATATCCTCGGTCATGGACAGCGGAATGAGAACAATCTACCCTTGTGGATTCAATAACAGGTTCAGTTTAAAATTCCCAGAAGGTTACCAATTATGACGGACACCCGAAGAAGGCCAGAGGGTACAACGGCCAAAACATTGAGATAATAACAACCAAGATGAGGACATTAGTCTGTGTAAATTAGTATATGATAACCTCAGATATTTTCTGGCTTGTATTTTGCTAAGAATGGGTTACACCCTGTCATGCTGACAGAATTTCCCAAGCAAGTCTTTTTCTCTATCTCTGTCTCTCTCTCACACTCTCTGTGTCTCTCTCTCTTCAGCCATACCATTTTGAATCAAAATTGACATTCTTATAGTGTGTTTCTGTGCATGTACCTTTGGGAAGGGAGGAGATTTAATATAAATACAGCTGTCGGATCCATTTGCCAACTGTACTTATTATTATTCCAGTGATGGAAAAGGGGGGGAGGGGATGCTGTGTATACCTATTTCTCAATTTCCAGTTTTTTGTATGTCTAGTTCCCAGAACCCAGGCTCAGCATATACCTAGTTCCCAGAACACAGGCTCGCCATATACTTAGTTCCCAGAACCCATTTCCATCACTGCTCATAACAGTGTATACCTACTTCTCAATTTCCAAGTTTTTTGTATGTTCAATGTCTACTAATGGAGACGTTACCCTATACCTAGTTCCCAGAACCCAGGCTAACCATATACCTAATTCCCAGAACCCATTTCCATCAGTGCTCATAACAGTGTATACCTACTTCTCAATTTTCCCAAAGTCAAGCCTCACATATACCTAGTCCTCAAAATCAATTCCCATCACTGATTATTCCATGTTTAACACAAGTGAGAAAATACTTTAAATTGCTTATATCTTAAGTACGCAAACTTTACTGTCTCTTTTATTGCTCCTATAGTATGTCGAAACACTCAGGTCTGATCTTAAAATCCTGTTTTAAGGGCTATGTTACAAATGCATTCTAATAAACAAGGGTGCATTGCTGTTGAAGCTCATGGGACCGCAGCTCCAGCACATCTGTAAAAGAAAAACAAGCCAAAATAAATCGACTAGACGAAACACATTTCCAAACCTCCCAAATGGTTGCTGTCCTCCCCTGGTAACATTTGTCACTTCCAAAATACAATAATTTATTCAATATTGTTGTTAACAGGGGTTCAGTGCTGTCGGAGCCCACTGGAGAGCTGCTACGATACCTATGTAAAAAGGGGAAAAAGCCAAAATAAATGAACAAGACGAAACTCATTTCCAAGCCTCCCTAATGGTTGCTGTCCTCCCCTGTTAACATACATCACTTCCTTGCCCCAGTCATGTAACATATATATATATATATAGAGTGACAGGATATTGGGAATGACAGGCGTTTTGTCAGCTCTGGCACCTAAAAAGTTAGCACTTGCATCCCTATGAGGAAAATGTTTGCCAAAGTAGTACCACTCATGGGTCTCTGCTGCCATTTTTCTGGGGCAGGGGGCAAAAGCATATATTTGGGGGGGCAAACATATATTTCCAGGGAGCGGGGAGCAAATGGGTATATTCAGAATATATCTTAGTAGCAACCCTGTTACAATATAGGCATTCTACCCGCAATTTGTAGTGTAAACATGTAAGACCCACTGTAAGAACCAGATGTCAGATTGTGCACTTAACTTTAGACAGAGATATATGACCTGAACCCAAAGTGACACAATGGAGTGATCACAAGTGAATAATAATACAGTCTTTTGATATGGGAACATTAAGTTGGGGTTACACATACTGCACCATTATCGTTTATTGACTATAAGGTTCCAACTTGCAAACTCCTCACCATCAGTGAGAAGGCTTTATCTAGGAGTGAAGATTGCACCCACAGTGGACACCCATGGTACCACTATAAGTGAAGGCAAAATAGTATTATTTTCTTGACCTGATGACACAATGGAGTGAGCACAAGCGGATACTAATACAGTCTTTTTATATGAAAACACTAAGTTGGGGCTACATAAAAAACCTTTTAAAAATTGTACTGCCTCATTTATTGACTATAAGGTTCCAACTCTCAAACCCCACTCCATTGGTGAGAAGGCCTGATCCAGGTGTGAGGAGTGCCACCCTTCAGTGGACACCCATGGTACCACTATAAGTGAAAGACAAAATAGTGTTATTTTCTTGACATCTCTGTCAATAAAAAAACAATACTCATTTCTTCAAAAACCACAGATATGATTGTGAGAAGAGCTGAATGGTTTGTAGGAACTGATTTTCAACTGTTTGGGCGGTTTGCCAATGTTACAATATTATTGGTTAAGCTCTAGTTCATCATCCTCTCCTAAGTGTCAAAATACCAAGTGTCACCTTTGCCTTGGAGATTAGCTTAAAGGATCAAGACATTTTAGTACTTAGGTAGAGTATTAATCATATTTACTACATGAAAAGAGTGAGAGGACATTATATCCTTGGTTACCTATTGGGATTATGTTCTTCCACAAGTATTTACTCTATACAAATCATCGCAAATTTCTCAACAAAAATAAGATGAAAGAAATACTAGTAAAAAATCTACCTATATAATGAACAGTGTGATTTCATTTGTTTCTCTGTCCATAACACTCGACTCTTCCATTTAAATGTAACAATTTTGCTGATAAAAATATTTCCTACTCACCATTTGAAACTATGGACTCTTTCAAAACTTTTGGTAGCAATACACAAAGATACTATCTAATGGTTGAAATTAAACATTAATCATACAGTTATGTATTAACTTTTAAATTCATTTAGGGAATTCAAAAAGTAATTCAAGGTGAGTAACTTCTGGTTCAAGTTACCTCCTTTGCACTTTTTAAACTTTTTCTTTAATTCAATTCACAAAAGGGTCCCAATTTTTAAAATCCACAGTGGTTACAAGCAGTCAATGAATCTAAGAGTTAACTATACATATGTTAATATATGATTGTCTAAAATAAAACTGTAGAATGTTGTGCTTTATAGATGCTAGTTTTATAACTCACTCATTCAGTAGATTAGTAATCTTGAATGTTGATAATTAAACAATAAATTGATCTTACAATGATTCCAGGAGTCTGGATTTGTTTTCCTTCATGAAATATCCAAGTAATTTGAACCCTTTGGATCCATGATAGTTTTGCTTGATGTCATATAAGTGAAATATCTTGTCATCCACTCCAGAACAATACTTGATTTCACTGCTTTCATAAACATCTACAGATTGTCTTGAATCTCTATCAGATTCCCTGCCCGAGAAAGAAGACTCAGGACAAAGAGATATCTCATCAGCTTCTACAGGACAACCATTGCTTTCATTAACCCATTCACTGTTGGATTAAGAACATCCAAGACAAAGAAATTTCTTTTGAGATATCTTGTCAGCCACTCCAGGACAAATAGATTTTTTGTGTGATATCTTATCAGCAGCTCCCAAAAATTAATAAACAAATCTACGAATATTAAAACCAGGACCTCTGAGAGTGGGGTGCAGCCAGTGCATTGCACCGGGGCTTGGAGATCAAAGGGGGCCTGAGTGTTTTTTGGGTAGAGCTGTGTATCAAAACTTCTAAGTTGATACAATATGTCTAAATAATAAAATAAGTTGACTTTATCATTTACCAGCAAGTGAACATAGAATGGCATGCCAAAAGGGTTATAGCAGATGAAAACACGATGGATAAAGGATGAGGGTATTTGTGCAGTGTGTGGCAAGGTGGAGGCAAAACCAGCTTTTCAACAACTTATAAAATTCCTCTCGGAGGCCGTATTTAAAACACTGACAAGTCAACCGTTAGCTCCCAATTTATCAGGCATATCTTTAAGAAATACAGTAGTAATTCCTCCAGAAGACCTTAATGAAACACAAAAGACAATCAGAATTGATTTAAAGGTAGCAGTGGAAAATGAACATTATTGCTCTCATGAGTAATGTTTCAAATCATAAAAATGACAAGTTTATACCCGATCTGAAAATTACAAAGATCCGTACTGAAGTAAAAATGATTATTGTGGCTTGAAAGCAAGATTTACTAGCTTATAAAAAGGATGACAAATAATCAATAGGCTCCGTTCCGGTATATATTCTGGTAAATTAGAAAAAGGGCCTTGCCCAGATCTAATCAAAAATTGAAAATATTATGACGAATGTGTGGCAAAGTAGAACGTGGCGACTTAACTCTGCAATCCAAACGACTATGCGTGGCGTGTGCTGTCTGTAGAAAAAGAAAATTAAGCGCAAAAACGAAGCCGTTTTAATAGTCAGATATGTATGCTAATTTTTGTTCTTCTGGCCATTGATAAACGTTGCTTGTTCAGAGATGGCAAAGTTTGAGCTCAGTTGGCTACTTGCAAACTGAGGTGTGCATTGCGATTGGATTTGTTTATGACTTTGGATTTGTGACCCCTGTTTTTGACCTTGCGTTTGTGACCCCTGTTTTGGACCTTGCATTTGTGACCCCTGTTTTGATTCTTTAATCATCAGTCTTTTATTTTAACATACTACAGAATGGTATTTATAGAAAACAGGTCTGGTTAGTTGCTCAATAGAAACCGTCACATGACCAACGTCTTTTGGCAGCATGCCATGTTGGAGGTGGTCAATTAAAATATTTGAAAAAGGACTGATCAATGAATAAATTACTTCTCTCGCCTTTTGTTGGGTGGTAATAATAAAAAAAGTCTGAATTTAAAAAAACAAACAAGCGTGATGCCAGCCAGACACAAACTAAGGGATCAATTTAGCATAAACTTACATTGTAACTCTAATCCCCAACTAAAAACCTATTTTGGTGAGAATTTTCAAAAAAAACAATAAAATGTTTTTTCTAGACATAATAAGGAATAAATGTTAAAATTTCAGCCCTCTAGCTCCATTGGTGCAGCCCGTACATTCAACAGATAGATAGATAGACAGCCATGCAGAATCATTAAAAACTGAAGAAACTTATGTCAACTGTTTTGGTTGACGGTTTCTAATTTTGAAAAAATAATAGACATCATACGAAAGAATGACATCCAATAATTCAATTCTTAAAAATAGTATTGCATACTGAAACAAATGTTTACTTCAATACTAGTCTGTGTGAAAAAAGGTGTTTTGAATTCCCTGCCCTGATATTACAAGATGTCCTAAGATGCCAATATAATCAGCAATACAATGTACCAGACAAATCTATTGATATATTCTTGCCTTTGTCACCAACACTGTGCAAACTTTATTGATGCTAGATGTGGCACTGGTTCAGAACGAGTTAAAAAGTACTTCATCATTTAGATCTCTTTGACAAGCAGATTAAGCAAATCTTGGAGGTGATGTCACCTTGCCAAAACATACACAATTCACTGTAAATTTCTCAATAATGGACACGTTTCCTTCTCATGTAACAGAAATATTTAAAGATCAGGAGAGGAGGGCGAGAAACGAGGATGGTGGAAATAAACAAAAACTGGAAAAAAAAA
>VCCN01000387.1:11357356-11371006 GCA_006491835.1 Architeuthis dux
GGCGGTAGTTGCTGAGGTTGTGCCTATCTCCTTTTTTGTGAAGTAGGATTACTATTCCTAGACAGATGTTCATAGGGACTATTCTTTTTCTTATACATTGCGTGGATAGCTGTGCTAGTCCTTTGTGCATGATTTCTCCTGGCTCTTCTAGAAGGTATGTCGTTATGCCATCCTCGCAGGGGCTTAACCAAGTTTCATATTTTGAAGTGCAGATACTTCTTCTTCTACCGTTATGTCTGGGATGTCGCTAGTATCAATAGGTTAATATTTTGTGGTATCTTTATTTTTGCAGTGTACAAATTTTCATAATATTCTTCCTTTACTTTCGTCAATTTGTCTCTATTTTTGATAAATTTGCCATTTTTATCCTTTAGTGCTAGCATCTGTTGTTCTGTAGATTGAGTGTATTTTAAACTCTTCCCCTTTCTGATAGCCTCTACTATCCTTTTCATGTTTTTCTTTCTTTTTTGTGTTTTCTTGTTCTTTAGTTTCTATCTCCATATTTCTTCTCTGTTTGATTAGTTTTAGTGTTGCTTTAGAGTATTTCCCTGTATTATTGTCTACATTTAAATTGCCTACCATTTCTGCTGCTTCCTTACTTATATTTGTCAGGCTATTACTCTTTTCCTTCATGTCACTGTCACTATTCTACAAGGCCTGGAATCTGTTCTTTATCACTACTCTGAAGTTGCTAATGTTCTCTATAGCTATTTTATTGGGGCATCTCTTCTTACGTCTTCTACCATTCTTTATTGATAACAGTAATGTCTTTAATGTTATTTATCTTGTCAGTTAGTATGAAGTTGATTTCATTTTTTTGTTGTGCCATTTGGGCTTTTCCAAGTCCACTTTCGATTTTCCCGTTTTTGAAAGAATGTATTAGTTATCTTTAAGCCGTATCTTTCTGAGAAATTTACTAGCATGTCACCTCTCTCATTTCTCTGTCCTATTCCATATTTTCCTACACAAGATTCTCTAACTTTTCCTTGACCTACCTTAGCATTGAAGTCACCCATGAGTATTGTGTAGTTAGTCTTCTCTCTGTCCATTATCTTACTGATGTCATCTTAAAACTCTTCAATCTCTTGGTCAGAACTTTTCGAATTAGGCGCATAGACCTGGATTACCTTTAGCATGTATCTTTTGCTTAGTCTAACTGTTATCCAAGCAATTCTGTCTGATTTGGGAAGGTGGTGGCTAATTTAGCTCACCCATTGCCAGTATTTCTGATGAGCATTCAGGTTGGGTTGGTACCACTGGGTCCCTATATATCTACAAGGGGTCTCTATGGTCCCCGCCGTCTTAGATGGTACCACATATATCTATGGAGCTTTCCCCACCCACCACCTGGGGACATGCAGGGTAGCAGAGAGATCCTGCCCCCTCCAAATTTGTTATTTTTTGTGATTGTTGACTTGAAAAGGACATCTTTTGGGATTCATTCTACTATGAGTTTGTTATTTTGTGGGGGTGGGGGTTAAACTAATGTTTTCTAGTTGTGTTTTTTTTTTAATTTGTTCATTTCGCCACCTTATTTCTTTAAGTCTTGGCTCAGAAAGAGTCCACATATTTATTTTTTTGTTTCATAGACGAGGAATAAAATGTGTTGCATAAATAAAGAATACAATTTGGATTTTTTTCAGTTTAGTGTTAACCCGTTTGTTACCTTTTTAGTTACATTTATCGGTGAAAGAAAGGATTTACTTACAATTTTCTATTTGGGGCTAGACCACATCTTCATATCTGGCAGTGTTAAAAGAAAGATAGGCTACTGTCCCTTCAGTAACAATGTTTATTTAATTGATTTGGGCTGTACAGACAAAAAATAAATACACAAATACACTTGTAGATACGTGGAGGTGTATAAAAGTTACTGTATATGACAGCTTTTGCATCCATTTCTAGCTGTGCTAGCATTTCTAGCACCTATGACCGACACTGACTGACAGGCTGACATACTGAAACAAAATTTGCTGATTTAGCTCTTTTGGAGCTAGATCTATATCCTCTTTACTACATTTAGCTATTTTAAGTCACTAACTGTCTGACATACCGAAACAAAAAGTTGTATTGTCATATTGGTCTCATTTGACAGCCTACCAGAATGGCAATCCATGAGATCGAACTAGGGCTTGTTTTATCCACACACAGCAAATATGAAACATAAAAACAAAGGCAAAATAAATTAATCAGCTCTAAAATTCAACTCCGAGACACAGTCACTGTGTCAATTGTCTAGACTTTTTCCCAATGTTATGATATTTTCAGTTTCTGAGAGCAGCAAATAATAAAGGAATATATTCACCATATCACTGCCACCAAGAAGAAGAAGAAGAAGAAGGAGAAGAAAGCAATGTAGCATCACTAATCTGAAGTATCTAGAGAAACATTGTTGGAAATGGTCCAGCCATAAAACTGACAGCCGTGAGATTTTAGATTCTTTCCCAGGAATCAAGGTATACAAGTGTTTTGTTCCTTCTTTGCTTTCATCTGGTTTGAATATCTTGGAAATACTTAATGTAAATAACTTGTAAAGAAAGATCATTACCTACTTATTCACTCCTGAAATCTCTGAGGTTATTATGGGAAGCAGGTAACAGTAACATGGGAAGTCGCCCAGGTGCCAAGTGTTAGAGGGTGCCATTTGTCTGAGAAAGTAGGACTTTCCAAATACAAGTGGAAAAATCACCCTTTATTCCAATCTTTCAATTGATCACTCCCAACACAACATGCTGCTAAAATATATGTTGTCTAGAGAATTTTGAAAGAAGAAGCTTTGTAAATAAAAAACAAGAATAAAAACTTCAAAATTTATCTATAATAATAATTTGTCCTAATTAATAGGTACCAGCAATACGGGTAGATGCCAGGGTTCCAAGTGTTAAGGGGTGCCTGTCATGTGTCTGAGACAGTAGGACTGTCTAAATACAAATGGGAAAATAAATAAATTAAATAGAATAAACAGTCCAGATAAGAAAATTCTGTAATGTGAAGTCAGATTTTTCAAGAACATATGATGGTTAACTACTTAAACTAAGAGAAACAATTGGAAGGAAAATTCTCATGACCAACAACAAGCTCAGTTTTAGCTAGTTTTGTGAGATAGAGTGCTCACAATAACTTGGACCTAATAATAATAATAAATAAGTCAAACAGACTAAAAACAGTCAAAATAAGAAACTTCTTTGTCAGATTCTTCAGGAATATCTGACAGTTAAAAACTTTCTGCTGTGGTGTAACCAAGAGAAACAATTGGCAAAGGAAATTCTCATGACTGAAGACAAGCTCATTTAATTAATGCATTGTAATTTAAATTATTGACATTTAGTATCAATTATATTCCTATATATTTATTTTTCTCACTGTAAAACATAAAATAAATTAGATAATACTATACTTTACAGGGCACCAAAGTTCAGCTTGCCTAGGGCCCCAGGAACCCAAGGGCCGGCCCTGAAGGCAAGTGTCACATCTTCTCTTATAAGGTCCCACTACCTTCTCTTATATTTTCAGTGTTGTTAATCACTGCAACCCACAACACCAGTTTATTGCTGGGTTTATGTTATTCATGTGTTCTGACATTTATATGTATCTATGTATCTATCTATGTATCCAGACTTTGCCGAGCCCTAACTGTTCGTAGAAACTTGAAATTTTGCACATACACTCCCCTCAATGGGTAGGGAAAACACTTTTTTGTTTTTTGAAAATTGCTCCCTAAATAGGTTTTTAGAGAGAGGTTCAATATGCACTGTAAGTTTATGCTAAATTGGTCACTAGTTTGTGCCTGATAGATTTTGGAAAACTCAGATATTTTTTAGTGATTACAGCCCAATAAAAGGCGAGAGAAGTAACTTATTCATTGATCACCCCTTTTTCCAACTTTTTAATTGATCATAGCATATATGGGTGGTTCACAATAGCAATGTTATACTTCTTACAAATAAATCTGAAAACGTTTTCAGTGCTCTAATGATTTTAGACACAACTTGTATAATCCAATAATCCAATAATCCTCTCAGATATGATCCATACAGTTACAGCCAAATTGCATTGGACACACCAGTTCTTGTACGATCACCAAAGTTAGGCATCATCAAGCCTGGTCAGTACCTAGATGGGGGACTGTCTGTGAATACAAGGTGCCGCAAGCAGCTGGGAACCACTTAGTGAGCATCCCATGGTGGGAACAATCTCTACACTCTGGCCAATAATGCAAGCCAAAAGCCAAAACAGCTTCAAGCTATCTCTTTCACAGCCGAAGCACTGTGAAATGTTAGTTTATGCCATGTGTACAGGCCACACCAATGGAGCTAGAGGGCTGAAAATGTAAATATTTACTCCTTATTAGGTCTTGAATTTTCCCCCCAAATAAGTTTTATGGGGTGGTTCAATTTACGATGTAGATTCATGCTAAATTGGTCCACTTAGTTTGTGTACAGCAGCATTCATGCTTGTTGTCAGTCTTTTTACTGTTCCAACAAAAGGCGAGAGAGGTAACTTATTCATTGACCACCTTTTTATCTAATTTGTTAATTGATCACCCACAACATGACATGTTGGTCACATGACAGTTTCTATTGAGTGACTAACCAGACCTCTATTACTTTGTGTTCTATTCCGAAATTGAAAAGACAAACTATGTAATATCTGTAGATGGTGGTGGTAGAAGGAATGGTAGTGATAATAATAATAACACTAACTATTATTATTATATGTTGTTGTTGTTATTGTTATTATTATTATTAGTAGTAGTATTATTATTATTATTAACAACAACAACAACAACAACAACTACAACAACAATTGCAGTATTTGGCTAAACAAACAGTCAGTTCCCAAAAGGCTTGGCTCAGGCAGACATTTTAATTGAATTTTGTTGATGTCTTACATGAAAAGATTTTTCTTGTGTATGGATGCAATACTTTATCAGGGCCGGCCCTTGAATTCCTGGCGCCTCGGGCAAGCTGAACTTCGGCGCCATTTAAAATATAGTTTCATCTTATTTATTTGTTGTCTGTCATGAGAATTCCCTTTGCCAAGTGTTTCTCTTAGTTTTGCCACAACAGAAAATATTTAACTGTCAGATATTCTTGAAAAATCTGACATGGAATTTTCTCATTTTGACTGTTCTTATTCTGTTTGACTTATTCCCAGGCCCAAGTTATTGTGAGCACTCTATCTCTCTCTCTCTATATATATATGCCCAATGAACCAAATTTTAAAAAGTTGATATTTTCGTTGTTTTTAGAACTACAATGCTCGGTCTTTTTAATTCTGAAGCTTGAACACTCTATGAATCATAATGCAGAGTGTTCAACCTTCAAAATAAAAAAAAACTGAGCATTGTAGCTATAAAATTTTAAAAATATCAACTTTGTAAAAAAGCACTTATCATGCACGTCCACTCTTATCTTCACTCAGTGCTGCTTCTGCACCTTTCTCAGTGTGCACCACAGTGACTTCATTACAAACACCAAAGTCCTCAAAAATGCAAGAGTCACAAGATGGAAGACTAGGTTTTACTGTTCATTGAACTGTCCATGGGTCATCAAGAGAGAGAAGTGCCATGGAAGAGGTACAACAACTTCACAAAGAAGACCTTCGCGTCTTGTGGCATTCACTACTGCCAGTCAGTGATGGAAATGGGTTTTGGGATTGTAGTATAAAGTCAACTTACGTCCGGTTGTCTCCCACTGGCGGCCTTGTTGGAAGGGGGGGTTGAAGGCATGAAAGGCGAGGCCAGGGGAATAAATCTTGGTTCAAAACCGGAACCGGAAACAAAATGGCTGAACTTAGGTTTATTTGGCTTGTGACAGACTCGCGAGTAATTCGTTGTTTTCTGACTACTTCAGGATGGGAGCGTGCATGTGAAGATTTTGATTACAGCACAGAGAGAAAGAAGGTAACCGAGTTTCATCATCAGGGATCTAGGTATACAGAATTATTCTTAGGGATCACAGAGGGGTCCATCAGGGATGAGCAAAATGAACCCATGCAGCTGGGGATTCAAGGGCACTGTAAGCCCCCATGAGGAATTCTTTCAAATATGGCCAATTTTGGGTCCGTTTTGAACCATACAAAAAACCTGGAAATTGAGGAGTAGGTATACACTGTACCCCCACATACCCTGCTATCCACCACTGCTGTCATTGGACAATACAAGTTGGGGAGAGGAAAACATGGCTACAGACAGTTTCCTGGCTATCTCCCTTTTTTGAAAAAAAATGCAGAACCAGTGTTGAGGAGAAGAGAGTTGTGAAATTTCAATTTCACTAGAAATTCATCCTCAGGCTATATCTCAAACTTTCCCCTGCAGCCATTGTGGAAAGACATGCCAGTTCCATATTGACTGAAGCCAAAGCTGGCAACAATAATATATTCCTTACCACAGCTACATAGAATTTTGTTTATAATCCTATTTACCTAAGACAACGGAAGGCCAAAGAATTCATTGGCCCAAACATTGAGACAGAACCAACAAAGATGAGAACAAACAGATTCCAAATACTGTATTTGCTGGACTATGAGATGACTGGTTTACATGAGTATTTGGAGGACTGTAGCTCACTGCAACTCATCGAAGCCCCATATCAACCTTCAGTAGATGGTCCCCTAGTCATAATACCAGTGCATTGGATGCAGTATGATATTTGCATAGTTTTTTTCTATTTATTGAAATTAAATGTCCATCTATACACCGGTATATACAGTATTTCAGAATTGTTCTATTTGACAACTGATTTATCAACAGCTACTGAATGTATATGAGAAGATAAAAAAATCAATCATTTTTTGCCTGAATTTCTGAGATGAATAATTATCACTATTATACACTGATTTACTCAGATTAGTGACATGTTCTTGTTTGTTATAGTCACAATATTTCAGCCATTGTGTTGTATAGCCTTCTTGGACTTCGAGAAAAAGGAAGACTGGAGACTTGGTTTATAAAAATATGATGATACATTTGTATTCCATCAGATACATCGTGCCGCGACTGAGATTGAAGAGTGGGAGAAAGATAATGAGAGCCGACAGACTTTTCTTAACATGAAAATTGGTCTTGTGTCTTCCCAAACCTAGGTGGACTGTCTCTCTGGCTTCTGAGGTCGCCCTGTTACTTTTATCAGGTTTGAACGCCCACGCTGGTTTTCTAGCCCACCACCTGCAGTCAGGGTTTAGTCAATATCCTGATTATGACTTTTGAACACCTGGTGTGTCTGTTTCCGGTCCTCGACACCTCGCAGTTTGGGGTTTGGGGCGATATCCTGTTTATGACTTTCAACACCTGTGGGGGTCAAATCTGTGACACCAGCCCACAGCCGCCTAAATATCTAACAATTAATCCCCCTGGCCTTTTTCAGATATTGTCATAGTTGGTAACCTTCTGGTAACTACACAGCCAAGTGTTGGTTAAGTGTATCTAGTAACCTGCCTGGTGGTCGTGAGTTCAATCCTTGGTTTGCGTATTATGAAAAAAAGTCATATACTCTGCTTCAGTGGAAGAGGCAAACAAGCGACATCACAAGAACAAGTTAACTAGGAAGAATTAACTAATGCAAAATATTCTCTGGCATGGACAGCAGAATGAGAACAATCTACTCCCCTGAATTGAATAGAGGGTTCAGTTAAAAACTCCCTGACGTTTACTTACTATGACAGACACCTGAAGAAGGCCAGAGTGTAGAACAGCCAAAGGGTTGTGACCAGGGCCTCTGAGAGGAATTTTATGAGACTGTGCAGAGCTGTTTTCGGGGCCTCCACACACAGCACAAACCCCTTTGTCCTTTAGCCAGTCTATTTATATCTGCTTATAACCCTATTAGCATGCCATACTATATTCATTTTTATTAATAATTTAAACTATTAAATTAATTAATTAAAACATCCACCTCTAAGAAGCCCTGGTTGTGACTATAGCAACCAAGATCAGGTCACTAGGTCGAGTAAATCAGTGTATAACAATGTAAATAAAAGAGTCTATCAATTTTGAAAGTTCCCTATCACAAATAACAATAACCCCCATAAGTACATGGTATAAGTAAAAAGCATCTAATGTCCTAGTAGCCTCCTTTCAGCATGGGCAGTCAGGGATATTTTTTAGTTCATATCTAAAAATCATTTTATTTATGTTAAACCAATGATGAAAAAAGAAAAAAAATCTGATGCATTGAATAGTCACGCCCAGACTTGGCAATTATTTTCAGAAAATCATGAGAACTTGGAAAGATGAAAGTGTTTTAGATTGTATTGGCTCAATTGGCCATTTAAGTCAATGGAAATATTGACAAAAGAGAGAGTCACGTTACATCTTAACAATGGAGATTTTGTTCCTTTTAAAATCTACAACATATTGACTTTTCGATACCTTTGAGCCAGGATCAATGCCAGATAGATCTTTTGGTGGGCTCAGCATGAAAGGTTCAAGTATACATTTCCTAAGAAAGATCAATAGACTGTTATAAGCAAATAAATTTAAATCAATTCCTCTATGCATCACAGAAAAAGGAGTTCAATGAATAAATGGTTTTGTATTTTTCCACTGAACATTTTTTTACTTCTCTTTATTATCAGTTTTAGATCAACTTTCTTAAATAAGTACTTGATTCAAAGTTAATCTTAACAAATTGATTATTTCTTGATATACATCCTTCCTTTTAAGTATATAAAATGTTTTTAATTTCTTTGTGCCATTTCATTATGTATAATTTTAGAGCTTAAACAAGTATAATTTATTTAACAAGAAGGCTAACTTATGGAGGATGGGTGTTGGTGTCAGGAGGTTTTGTGGAGGAAGGGAACCAATCTATTGATGTGTATCAGGTCTTCTGTGAGGAAGGTGTTTTGGACACCGGCTTAAATGTGAGATTTCTCCATAGAAAGGTTTTTTAAAAGTGAAGTAAAAATGACTCCATTTAAATATGATCAGGGCTAAGGAAGACAAGAGCAACAAAGGAATAAACGAAAGAGACATTCTTTCAGAAAAGAGACCACCATTTCTTTATTCAGACCGGGGTGTGGATTTAGTTAATGTTTATGTGTATGTGTGTGTATATGTAAAAGTCCATTGTTCGTGTACATGTTCTTGTGTGATTCGGCATTAATTGTTTATGTGTGTGCGTGTGTAAATATGTAAAAGTCATTTGTTCAAGTATCTGTTTTAGTGCAGGTTTGCAACTGTGTAAATAAAATGTTTTGGCTAAAAGTTCTTTCATGATGACAATGTGTGCATGTGAAATAAAGTGGGATTGTCTTACAGTTTGGTCAGAATTATTGGCTTGTTATGGAAATCTGGGGTTCTGGCTCTCAGACACATGAGGTCTGAGAGCCAGGGTGGAAAAAGGTGGAGTGATACTCGGCACGGCTTTATGTTAGGCTGGACTACGGAGAAAGAGGCTGATTCAAAGTTATCGCCCGTCACCTGATGATTTGTTGGCCCCTGATTGGCTGCCAGCATGTGAGGAAAGCAGGGTTCTGAGTTGACCGCATGGGGAATTCCCTTCACGGGAGACAACTCTGCTTTGACTCACCACAAACTCACTAAATATAATCAAACAATAAAATACATTTTTTGCACTATTGAATGAATAAATTTCATCAGATATAAAATCTATTTCCTTAGTTTTTCTATTAAATTAATATTCTAGTTATCAATCCCTTTTACAGAAATATTTGAAGAAAGAAGAAGAACAAAAGTATAAGGAAGCATTTTATGTGAATTAAAAAATGTATTTGTTCATTTTTTAGCTTTTAATATCAGGATACGTTTTGTGTTCATACATTTTTGTCTAAAATGAGAAGAACAGAAATGACTCTTTATCAAATGATTAGAAATGAATGTTTTAACAACACAGGCCTTTTTTTTACCTGGAATTCAATGCACAAAACTCGTAAAAACTATGTTGTTCTTCAATGGAGGACTTTAAAGATAAACTTTTAATGTTTGTATAATACTGTCATTGATGAGTGGCAGACACTTCCTCATAAAACCCTGACTGTAACAACAGAAATGGTAAAAGAATTATAGAATGTTGGCTTTTTAAGAACCCAATATATTCCTGGAGATTAGGAGGAGCTCCTTCATAATTAACAACACTTTTCTTGTATTCAATCACATGACATTATTAAAACTACCATGTCTACAAATGATCAAATACCTCTTTTTTATTTTTCATTCTTTGACTCAAAAAGCATGGAAAAATTATACTTCTGTTGATTAACCATGGTGTTAAGTATCATGAGTTATTCCTCTTAGATGGAAGAGTTCTTATCCACTTCCGGTAAGGGGTGCTGTTTTACGTTCTGGTCGACTCGCAGCCATATTGCATTGTGATATTAGTAGATCAGAGAAATCGAGAATACGCGTCTGTGTGTCGTGACCGCAGTCATTTTATGAATACAGGACCTGTAAGTACATCTTCTGTTTGCATTTTTCTTCTGTTAATATCTATCATTAAACCAACCTTACACATGGAAGGAATGTTTATTCAATAATTTGTCATGAAGGGCATATGTGGCATTGAAGCAACCGATAACTGCTTTTTTTTAATAATGATTGCCTTTTTACAGCTTTGGCCTCTACATTATAGTACCAGTTTTATAATGGGCTTTCTGAGAAAAATTCCAAGATTTGATTCGAGGAAAGATCTGGATGAAAGAATTAAATAGCTTAAGCAATTTCAACGAGTGATGACGTTTTTCAAGCAATATTGAATTGAACATCAAACTTTAACAAAATATAAAACTTCTAAGACTGCAAAAGATAAAGACGATGAAGATACAGCAAATAGGGATCTTCCAGATTGCTGGAGTATGAAGGAGTTCAAGAAAAAATATGACGGCTTACTTGTGATCAACAAGAAACTTGGTTATGATTGCTTAGCCAAATTTTAGTCTATACACATCAAGGGAATCCATGTATCAAAGGAATGGAGAATCTGTGGCGTTGAAGCATCAGGAAAGAACAAATTCATCCAGCAATATCTCTTTGAAAAAAATGAATGAACATTTTTCATCAAAGGCACACAATCATGGGCATATGGGAACTCTTTGATTAAGGGGCAGCAGAGGGCTTGATTTGTCCAAAATTCTACACAGATTAAAAACACAAGTACTAATTCCCAATAAAAAAAAATCTTTTTATCAATCAACGATACACAGTATGAATCACACAACATGAAACTTAAAAGAAATATTTTTTTCTGCCTTCCTTAGCAGAAAAAAATATCAATTGCTTCGATCTTACCCACTCTTTTGCCCGAATTTGGGAGGGCAGTTTCCCTCCCTTCCCCACCTTATTTGTATGCCTAAGCACACAATATGTGATGCAAATGAAGGAACATAGAGAGAATGCAATTATCAAAACCTTATATTAAACAAACCAAAAATATACAAGCTCCACATGTAAAGTTTTTAATACTGTCTACAGTATAGCAAAACGAAACAGGCCATTTTCTGATATTGAAAATGAAATTAAACTACAAATAAAAATGGGTTAGATACAAGAGTGGGACTCCATTCTCAGAAAACTGCTGTTAAAATAGTTGATCATATCATGACGAAAATTAAAAATGAAATGTTTATTAAAATAAATCAACAAAACCTAAAAGACCGTGTTGGCTTTGATGAAGCTACAACAATATCTAGTAAAAGAGCTATCATCATTTTTGTAAATGTTGAACGATTTTCCTTGCTTTGGTTGAGTTGAAAGGGTAAGATGCTGAAATAATGTACTCTTTATTACAAAGTCTTCATTTTGCAGGATTTAATGGCGGATATTTGAAAAATAAACTGATTGCATTTTGTTCTAAAGGAGTAAGTGTAATGCTTGGCAAGAATTCAGCAGTGAGTGCTAAAAGTAAAAATGTTTTTCCTGAGATAATAAGTTGGCACTGCTTGAGTCATCATCTGCAAACTCGTTTGGATGATTCTCACAAAGATATAAAAAAGTGAATCTGTTTAAAGTATTAATTGATGAAACATACAGGATCTTTCACCAATCTGTTGTATATCCTTCTTGGACTTGGAGAAAAAAGGAAGACTCAAAACTTGGTTTATAAAAATATGAGGATATATTTTTATTTCATCAGATGCATTGTGCCATGGCGGAGAATGAAGAGTGGGAGAGAAATAATGAGAGCCGACAGACTTTTCTTACAGGGAAATTGGTCTTGTGTCTTCCCAAGCCTAGGCGGTCTGTCTCTCTCTGGCTTCCAAGGGCGCTCTGTAGCTTTTTCCAGCCTGCCACCAGCAGTCAGGGTTTAGTCAATATCCTGTTTATGACTTTTCAACACCTGGTGTGTTTTCTGGTCCCTGACACCTGCTGTTTGGGTTTTGGTTGATATCCTGTTTATGAATTTCTACACCTGTGTCAAATCAGTGACCCCTGCCTACGATTGCCTAAATATCTAACAAATCAAATAAGAACCAAATGGAACTTTTTAAATGTTCAGAACAACTTATAGATTAGTAGAGTTTTAGGACCAAAATGAGCTGCTTGCAGCCTTAGATCAAGGGTTGTAATATGGCTAGCTTATCCAGCATTGTCTGAATATTTTTCTACCAAGGAAAACTATGCTGGAATGGCTAACCGACTTTACAACAAAAGATTTAGCCATAATGATAGATATATTAAAAGAAATGTTCTTAACTTCAAATGCTCTTCAAGCAAGAAATTTAAATTTATCACAAGCTGAAAAATTATAGACGGCAATCAAGGCATTAGAAATACTCAAGGACAGTATGGATGCCTATGAAAAGAAAATAGATTAAACCATTCCTTCTGAAGCATTTCAGCATATTGAGTTTGTTGAAAATCAGATATGTAAGCCTTCCTTGCCAAGGATTAGTGGATTCAGTAATAAAACATGGATTGTGTTAACATAAAATCAAGAAATAATGCTCAAGAAACTAACAATAGAATTCATGAATTGGTAAACATTGCTAATCCAGATCCTTGAAATATTAATGAAGTTGTTGTCCCCAGGAAATCAGCTGAAGAAAGATAACACAAATTTTCACCATAAAATCTGTGTTAATGATTTCCGTGATTATGTAGAAAATGTTGCCCGAAATTGCCATAATCGTGAGATTCGAACAGCCGTAAAAAAATGGCTAAAACATAATTAATACAGTTGTTCTGAGTTCTGCAGAGGTAAAAGGGGGATTTTCAATAATGAACATCATATATTCCGATGAAAGAAATCGCCTTGAAATTAAAAATGTCGCAAATCTTTTGGTGATTAATTTAATTGGCCTTCCATTGGATTCGAGGGATTGTATGTATTCCATACAAATGAGGTTGAGAAGAATTCACACAGCTGATGACAAAAGAATCAAACATGCAAGCAATAAAGAATATCATGATTATCAATTCGGGATGTTGAAAATGGCCTAAACAGCCGTAACATGTGTAATGTCATCTGGTATTAGTGCCTTTGTTGTTTGTTGTTCGTGTGTTCTTATCTGTTTAGCTGTGTTTAGTTTGAACATGTTTGGTTCACAACTGTATTTAGCAGTGTTTAAGAAAAAGAAGCAGAGAGAAACAAAGACACGTGTTTGCAGGATGATTGCCTGGTCAAGAGAGGGCCTTGTTTAGCTGAGTTTAGTTTGAACGTGTTTGGTTCATAACTGTATTTAGCTGTCTTT
>VCCN01000387.1:11529201-11541281 GCA_006491835.1 Architeuthis dux
AAAAATGCAAACAGAAGAGGTACTCACAGGTCCTTTATTCATGAAATAACCATGGTCAACGATTAACACATGTGTCTTCTCACGCTCCCTGATCTACTAATGACAATAACAATATGGCTGCTCCTTCACCAGAACGTAAAACAGTGCCCCCTTACTTGGAAGTGGATAAGTGCTCTTGTGCCTATGGGGAATAACTCAAGACATTTACCATCAGAAATTTCAGATCAAAATTCAGCCAATAACTGTGTAAGGTTAAGACCTTATTGATACACCCTGTAGTATTGAAAATAATGGTGATACTAATTTTAATGTTGAATGTAAGTTTCATTCTCTGATCATGCTGTACTGATAAACGAATAATTCATTTATCAGCTCGATGCAATATGCAACCTTTCTCTGCAAATATATTTGATAAAAAGTGCCAAAGGGTGCTAAACATGGAAGACAGTAAGAATTGTTATTTTCCTTTTCTGTACAAGCAAGCAAAAAAAATAACATTGAGATTACAATGAGCAAAAAATATTGTGAAGCGACTGAACATTTATCTTTGTAATTTTCTGTTCAATTACATTAGATTTTATGCAAGTGAGTCTCTGATTAGTTTTAAATTTGGTTAGGAAATTAACAGTAAGGATAAAGATTTTAATGAAATTAATGCTCTGAGTTTTGGCTTGCTTTGGTAATTTATGATTGTGATAGGAAGAAACTAAATTATCTCTCGGAAAAAAAGTTCTTGTTGTTTTTATTCTGAGAAGAAAAATGCAGGGATTTGATTTTTTTAAAAGAATCTAAGAAAAATTTATGTTTTTGAATAGACTTTATTTTCAAACAGAGAAATAGGTATCACACGCAGGTCAATGATCTATCAGAAAGCTAAAGGCAAATATATTCTGTCTACATCACAAGAAAGAAATATCATGATCGTATTTAAATAAAATATGTTTATTATAAGAATAAGGTAAATTCTGAAGCAACTATTCCACAAGAATAATAAATAGGTAATATAAATATATCATGACTGTAATGTTTATATATGTATGTATATATGTATGCATGCCGAAGTGGGAGCTACCCAACAGACCCCATAAGGAGCCCCATTTCCGGTACTGCAAGTGTGGGCCCCCAGGTGGGAACTGGGAACAGTCTCTTTGTTCACTGGCTATCGACCTGAACACACACATCTTTTGTTCCTCCCTTCTTTTTCTAAACACAGCTAAATATGGTTCTAACCAAACACATTTAACCAACACAGCTAAACAAAAAATAACAAACAAACAACAAACACAAAGCCTATATCATAGAAGAGGGAGGTCATTATTATATCAAAATGCACTGGTAATGAATTTCCATCGAAGAAAGAGGATGAAATAATATTGTAAATACCATGGTTGTATCCGAATGTAGTGATCTCAAGTATCTCTAAAAAGATAACATGTGTACAAGAAGAATATGATGAATTTATCAAAATCTTAGAAAAGCTAATTTATATTGCATAAGAATATTATGATATACAATATTTTCTATAGTTTTGAGAAGGGTAAATAATATTCAAATGGTTCTTCGGATGATTGAACTCATTCTTCTTTATTTGTGTTATAAACACAATGTTTTGGCCAATCCATTCTTCGGCCTTCTTCAGGTGTAAAATCTGAGTGTGATGGGTTAAACAGAAGTTATGTTTAAAAGGGGGTAGCTGCCTCTTTGATTTTTCTCTGCTTTTTCTGCTCACAATATAAACTAAATGCATTAGCTAGACAAGTGCGGATTTCAATCTCATGTGACTTCTACTTCTCAACAAAGCTAAACCCGACAAGACAAAGACACAGAAACACGCAGGCCATGCGTTATAAGGGCTAGCCCCCCCCCCCTAAACATAACTTCTGTTTAATCCATCACAATTGGATTTTACACCTGAAGAAGGCCGAAGAATGGATCGGCCAAAACGTTGTGTTTACAACACAAATAACAAGAAGGAGTTCAATCGTCCGAAGAACCATTTGAATATAATGATATAAATATTGAATTTTATAAACTCAAAATTCTTCCTGGTTATCACACATTTTTATCAATTGGCAGTACCAATCTACATCCCAATTGTTTTTTAGCTTTTGTGATAACCTTTGGAATCATATCACTATTGAAATAGAGAAAGAAGATTATCTATTTTCTTTTTATCTGAGATTGTGTGGCTTAATCTCTAAATATCATTACCTGTTATGCAATGAGATTTATGGGAAAAGCTAGAGCTAAAGAAAATCTCATGAACAAGGGAAATGATAAAACAAAGACAAAAATGAAACATCACGATTTGTGGAGTGAGTTTATATATGAACAGAACAAAGGTAATGTTAAACGATAAAGTCCCCAAAAAGGCCATAAAGATAGAAGAAGAGACTCTAGAAGAGGTCGATGAATACATCTACCTAAGACAGGTAATAAAACTAGAGAAAGACCATGACTGCAAAATAAAACGACGCATAATGATAGGTTGGAAAGCATTTGGTATAAATAGAGACATTCTGAGGAGCACTTTGCCAATGTGCCTAAAGCGTAAAGTATACAACAGCCGCAAAATACCAGCCATGACTTATGGATGCGAAACATGGAAATTAACCAAACGAGCTGAAAACCAACTCAGAATAGCGCAGAGAGTCATGGAAAGAGCAATGCTAGGAATAACTCTAAGAGATAGATAAAGATCAACATGGATCAGAGAGAGGACTAGAGTGAAGGATATTATACAACTAATTAAGCAGCAAAAATGAGGATGGGCTGGTCACCTAGCAAGAATAGATGACAATAGATGGGGGAAAAGACTAACTGATTGGTGCCCATGGGACAGTAAATGAAATAAGAAGAGATCAGACACAAGATGGAGGGACGAGATAGACAGGTTTGCTGGTAAGACTTGACAGAGGTTAGCACAAGATAGGTCGTCATTGGAAATAGATGGGAAAGGCCTTTGTCCAGCAGTGGACTTATAATGGCTGATAACGACTGATATATATATAAAAGTATATTTCTATTTCAAAAACCTATTCCTCTGACACTGAATATTTCTCATAACTGATAACATCTTAAGTATTAACCAGCAATCTGTCACTTCTAATGATATGGCCAAATTGTTAGGAACCTTTAAATATTGACTTGATGAGACATTGCTGTTAAAAAACAGAAGAGAAAAAAGCAGAGAGAAAAAAACTTTGCTTTGTGACCAGAATAGTGATATTCATATGTAATTTTTTTTCTCACTTTATTTTCCTGTTGTCTAATTTAAGTTTATTTCAAAATTATCACTGTCCTGGTCGCAGAAGCAAAGTTTGAAGAGAATAATAGACATTTTCTTTAATTTTTAGACATAATCAGTCAGCAAATAACACTTATTACCCAAGAACAAAAAAAAGTAAAAGAAAACATAGCACAGTGTAAACATTTTGAAGTGTTGGAAGATTGAGATAAACACGCAAGATAATTAATACAGAAAAACAAGCAGGATCAATTCTCCACTAAAGACAAAGTAGCTGCCTTCAACTAGGAGGCTCCTCTTTCATTGACTTGATCAATTTTCACCCTTTCTTCCCAGATAAATCATTGAAATTCTTTTAATGATTACTATCAATCAAAAAAAACAAATATGGATGTTAGCTGCAGAATTGATTGATTCTAAGTCCATAGCTTTATGAATTATGGAATCTAACTCTCTTTAATTCAAACCTAATATTTCATTGTCTATAATTAATCACTGCTAAAACATGAGTATGATGAGGCTTAAGCCTTTATTAATCACTGCTACCCACGACACTGGTTTATTGCTGGGTTTATGTTATTCATGTGTTCTGACATTTATGTATTCGAACTTCGCCTTGCCCTAACTGTTCATAGTAGAAACTTGAAATTTTACACACACACTCCCCTTAATGAGTAGGGAAAATGTTTCTTTTTTGTTTTTTGAAAATTACCTCCCTGAGTAGGTTTTTAGAGATGGGTTCAATTTAGAATGTAAGTTTATGCTAAATTGGTCCTTTAGTTTGTGTCCAGCAGCATTCATAATGATTTTTTTAAATTTGGACTTTTTAGAGCCCAACAAAAGGCAAGAGAAGTAACTTATTCATTGATCACCCCTTTTACCAACTTTTTAATTGATCACCCCCAACACAGCATATATGGGCGGCAGCGATTCATAATTTCCCTTGGAATGATAGTTCCATATTAAAGTTCTTAGCAAAATTCTAGTCATGGAACGCAGGCATTGTTGCCAATTTAGCATGTTTCATGCTAGATTTAGCACGTTTCTTGTTTTGGTAGTGCAAAAAGAGCTAAATTAGTGTGTTTTTGCCTAAAACATTTTGGCTGTTTTTGGCTGTTTTGGGCCATTTTGGGCCATTTTCAGGCTATATTTGACCATTGTTAGCATCTTTGTGGTGTCTTTGGCCATTTTTAAAAGAATTTAGAGCTTTTTTATTTTTTGAGTTGGCAACACTGAACGCAGGTTTATTTTGCTGGTAAAATCCAAGAAGGATGTGGCCTGTATACTATTATGAGTGTCTGTGAATCTTAGTATATTTAAATAAATATTTGTGGGACAAGGCCAAGACTGCACTGCACACTAACTTCTACAAGAAAATGGTAACTTTGATGAATTGAATTGTTTACTAAAGATAAACTCAGTAAATCATCTGAGAGATGATGTATGAATTGAAATTTCGGATACTGACTAGTGACTGTAAGTATGTAGTCTTTTGAAATGAAGGTTATAAGTTGTTTGTTCTAGGAACTTGCTGACTTGTGATTTGGGAAAATTGATTAAAACTGTTTACAAAAACTTGGCCAACTCTGGTACTAGCCATTTGCTGAACTATTAATAGGCTTCCATCAAATATAAATTTGTCACTAGCATTATTTATTTCTAGCCGTAACCCATGGTTGTACACTGGGATGAAAGATCCTGAACTTGGACAATCAAAAAGGAGGACTCGAAAGTTGTTTGTAAAAATATGAGAACATATTTTTATTTCATAATATACATTTTGTCGGCCGGAGAATGAAGAGTGGGAGAGAGATAATGAGAACCGATAGTCTGTCCCCAACAAGGACACTGGTCTTGTGCCTTCTGGCCCCAGCCTAGGCGGTCTGCCTCTCTGTTCTGAGTTCCGAGTTTCTCTCCTTCTCCTGAGCTTCCTTCCGAGCTGACGGTCTGTGTCTTCTTTTATCAGGTTTGAACGCCCACGCTTGTGTGTTCAACATCCTGTTTTCAGACACACATGCATATGCATATTTCCTAAGGTAACTGGGGTCATTTTCAATTCCGTACAGGTGTTGGCCTGGAAATGACCTCCCGTGGAAGCATATCATAACACCATGATACCATGGGTAAAATTTATTAAACAAATATATTCAATAATATTGGAGCTGTATGTAAAAATCACAAAATATGAAATTAAAATCTTAGTGGCACAATCATGCTGCTTATTTGTTTATTTAACCCCAAAGATTTTGTTATTATGAATTTCATCATCATCATCATCAACTGTTATAAGTCCACTGCTGGACAAAGGCCTTTCCCATCTCCTTCCATGATGACTTATCTTGTGCTAACCTCTGCCAAGTCTTACCGGCAAACTTTTCTATCTCGTCCCTCCATCTTGTGTCTGGTCTTTTCCTACTTCATTTACTGATCGGTTAGTCTTTTCCCCCATCTATTGTCATCTCTTCTTGCTAGGTGGCCAGCCCATCTCCATTTTTTCTGCTTAATTAGTTGTATAATATCCTTCACTCTAGTCCTCTCTCTGATCCATGTTGACCTTTTCTATCTCTTAGAGTTATTCCTAGCATTGCTCTTTCCATGACTCTCTGCGCTATTCTGAGTTGGTTTTCAACTCGTTTGGTTAATTTCCATGTTTCGCATCTGTAAGTCATGGCTGGTATTATGCAGCCATTTACACTTTAGGCACATTGGCAAGGTGCTCTTCAAAATGTCTCTATTCATACCAAATGCTTTCCAACCTATCGTTATGCATCATTTTATTTTGTAGCCATGGTCTTTCTCTAGCTTTATTACCTAGGTAGATGTATTCATCGACCTTCTATGTTCATGACCTGTTTGGGAACTTTATCGTTGAACATTAATTTTGTCTTTGTTCTGTTCATCTTTAAGCCTATTTTGTTTAATTTCCCTATTTAGATCGATTAACATGTTTTGTAATTCTTTGGATGCTTCTACATCATAGAAATTTATAAATTTATAGTAGTTTAAATACTTAATTCTGCTGTAATGATATGTTTAAAATGAATGTCTGACTGATAGTCCCTTGTCTATATCCTTGTCACTCATGTTTCCTAACATCTTTAACTATTTTCTGATCTTCCAAAATTTGTGGAGGGGATGGTGGGGCTTTTACGGGGGTCTGCTCCCCGAGAAAACTTTTAATATTATGTATCCAAGATTGGCTAAAATTGCATTTCAGTGCATATCAGCTACTGAAATTAAGATAAATACATATTTTGTTTTAAATTCTAAGGGTCTTGAAGGTTGTCATGTGCTGAGATGAAAAAATTTAAAACTCAGAAGAATCTCAGAAAACAGTATGAATAAAGATTTTCAGAAAAGTTCTGAAGGTCTTCCAGAAGACCCTGGAAGACCCCTGGATCTGCCCCTGTACATGAATGTATTAACATTAAAAGCACACTCCATAATATAAATTCATGCTCATAGGCTTGAAATCTAATTCAAACTATGCTTTTGTAAGCATTATCAGTTAAAAGCCAATATTTTTAACAGAGAATTCATATTTAGTAAGTGAATCAAATACTAATTATATCATACATAATGATGGTTGAAATCAAATGATGGATAATTTTATATATGATAGAATATGATAATTATAATGACATTTATTAGTTGAGAAGCTATATTTGCCTGGCGCCGGTGTGAGTGACTGCTAAATGAATGGCCTAAATTGTAAATGTGAATAAAGAAACAAACTCTGTGTAGGGATCGAACCCACGTCCACCCTGGAAGCTACATTATACGCAGGTACTGCTCTAACCAACTGAGCTAACGAAGGTCTCTTAATCCTACACTTTGTTGGCTTCTCCATTCTCATGTTCGTATTTTAGGCAGGAATATATTATGTCTCTCGATGTCGACAGTATGAAATCAAATGATGGACAATTTTATATCCGACAGAATATGATAATTATAATGTCATTTATTAGTGGAGAACCTATATTTGCCTGGTGCCGGTGTGAGCGACTGCTAATAATACTGCGTATAAGGTAGCTTCCAGGTTGGACACGGGTTTGATCCCTGCACAGTTTGTTTCTTTATTGACATTTACGATTTAAGCTACTCGTTTAGCAGTTGCTCACACCGGCGCCGGGCAAATATAGGTTCTCAACTAATAAATGTCATTATAATTATCATGATGATGGTTGCAAGTCCAAGAATTTCCCGGAAAAAATTGAGCTTGAAGTATGAAACGTACCTAAGATCTCAATGTTGGTCTACAAATACATTTAAGCTTTTACATGTTTACTAAGTATACTAACAAAATCCAGTATTCACATCTGATCAACTACATCTTTTATCTCATGGAACAATAATATTAAGCAGATAAGATCTTTAGAAATTTTCACAATTTAGGAATAGGATATAAAATAATTCATGTCACATAATGAAAAGAATTACTGTATTTTGCAGGAAAAGAGGATGCAACCTAAATTTAACATGAAGTATTATGGCACTGCAATAATTAGACTACATAAATATACAAACAAGATAAAGATAGCCCAAGGAGTAAGACAAGGGGATACAATATCACCTAAACAATTACAGCAAGCCTTGAAAGCATCTTTAAAAAAGCTGACTGGGATGGGGTGGGAATAAACATAGATGAAGAATACTTAAGCCACTTAAGATTCGATGATGTCATTTCCATGTCATCAGAAGCATCCAAAGAATTACAAAATATGTTAACTGATCTAAATAGAGAAAGTAAAAGATGAACAGAACAAAGACAAAAGTAATTAAGTCCCCAAAAAGGCCATAAAGATACAATGAGAGACTCTAGAATAGGTTGATGAATACATCTACCTAGGTCAGGTAATAAAGCTAGAGAAAGACTGCGAAATAAAACAACGCATGACGATAGGTTGGAAAGCATTTGGTATGAATAAAGACATTTTGAAGAGCACCTTGGTTATGTGCTTAAAGTGTAAAGGATACAACAGTTACATAATACCAGCCATGACTTACAAATGCGAAACATGCAAAATTAACAAAACAAGCTGAAAACCAACTTAGAATAACACAGAGAGCCATGGAAAGAGCAATGATAGGGATAACTCTATGAGATAGAAAAAGATCAACATGGATCAGAGAGAGGACTAGAGTGAAAGATATTATACAAATAATTAAGCAGCAAAAATGGAGATGGGCTGCTCACCTAGCAAGAAGAAAAGACAATAGATGGAGGAAAAGACTTACCGACTGGTTCCCATGGGACGGTAAACAAAGTAGGAAAAGACCAGACACAAGATGTTAGTACAATCACGCTCGTCATGGAAGGAGATGGGAAAGGCCTTTGTCCAGCAGTGGACTTATAACGGCTGATGATAATAATAAAATTGAGGGAAATTTTCTATACCCTACCCAAAATCCCACTGGAGAATATTCTTAAATCCCAAATTTCATCCCAAGCTTGACCTTCATCTTGTAGGATATGGAGTGATTTTGAGGGTCAACTTTTTTTTAAAAAGTGCATCGTATATGCTGTCAAATACAGTAATATATGTTAACTAAGTATTCTCATTGTCTGTAATGAGTTATTACCCTTAGGCAGGAGAGTGCTTATCTACGTCTAGTAAGGCACCACTGTTTACGCCCTTGTGGTTGTGGTGAGATATTGGTTTTGGGAGATTGTGGTGTTGAGTTCCTGCATTGTAAATATGTATGAATAAATTAGATCTGTGTAAGTATGTCTTTTGTTGCATTTTAAATCTGTTAATATCTGTCATTATAACAACCTTAGAATTTATATTTGCAAGTCCTTGTAATAAAGAGTGTAAATTACATAAGAAGTCAAATACTTTTCAAAGATTCATTGTTTCTATACCTTATATATGAAAATCATTACAGAACCATCATATTTACTAGATAAGTCATGATTCTCTTCTCTATATTGTTCCACTGATGTAAGATTTTCCTATTTGAAGCAAACCCAGCCAGATGTATTTCTCCATTTTAGATCATCCTGATAAATACAGTGTGACACCAATCGCAATTTGTTTAACAGAATTGTGACTGATCTGAGACTGGCTTTTGTGAAGATTCTAATTTACATTGCTGATTTCTGTAATGGCCAGTCAGAACAAGAACCAATTCTGTCAGTTAGATATACACAGCATTACTGTTACCTCCTATCATGTCGGAACAATTCCCCTGTAATACTCCTGGGATTAACTACTTCTTATCCATAACAGAATCTTTAGGAGAATTCAGTAAGATTGGAGATAATCTGGCTAGGTTATTGAGAAGAAATTGAGTCAACCATATGATTTGGACATATGAAAATTGGTTGACCGACTCCAAGGCTCCAGCCATCTTAATGACAATAGAAGGCCTTCAGAAGTAAGTTATCAATAATTGAAGCTCGTACGTTACTCTTTACAATTATCCAAGCAATGTTGTGCAGCAGAGGCCAAAAACAGTCGTCTAAGCTTGCAAAATTCCTTCATCAAAGGAGCTCAGGTTAGAAAGGTGATAATCTTCTTAGGAAGAAATATTTCCCATCTCCAGATGAATTAAGAAGATGCCTATTTGTTCTCTTTGTAAATAAGCTTTTGTATATCTTAACGTTATCCTAGATTGGAAGAATTCCTTTCTTGAGGAAGCTTCAGCAAGATCTCAATAACTGATCTGTATGAGATGTCTTAAGAAGATGCCTATTTGTTCTCTTTGTAAATGAGCTTTTGTATATCTTAATGTTATCCTAGATTGGAAGAATTCCTTTCTTGAGGAAGCTTCAGCAAGATCTCAATAACTGATCTGTATGAGATGTCTTAAGATGATGTTGATGTCTGAAAATCTATAATTTATTCAGATTAGTTTGCCTAAATGCTTTATTTACACTGACAGATGCATTCTTTGATCCCGAAATAGCCTTCTTGCACTTACAATTACATAAGCATGTACAGACATATATTTAGACATCCAATATATAAGCAAATACAGACTACCACATATGATCAATACTTATTGGTTGGTGTGCATAATTCATTTTACTTGTATATATTAGAAACTGTAAACCAAAACTGTCACCAAAACTGTCAAAATAGGTTTCTTTAGTTTTTGAGTTGGTGCGGCTGTTTGTGCACAGAGTACATTTTAGCAAGGGATAACCTTTCTCTTGTTTTTCTTCAGAAGACTGAGCCGTTTGGTCAAGCTATCTGATAATTGTTTACACTATGGTTCCATTCATCTCTGACTGCTTCCCACTGTTGGATAGTGCCTGTTTTACACATTCTGCCGACATGAGTCGTCACGTTGTGGGTTGCTCATTTACGGGTGGAAACGCTGAGCAATCAAAAAGGATGACTCGAAAAACTTGCTTGTAAAAATATGAGACATATTTTTATTTCATAGCTTACATTTCGTCGGCCGGAAAATGAAAAATGGGAGAGAGATAAGGGTGCAGAGAGATCATTCCCAACAGGGGAACTCGGTCTTATGCCTTCCTAGCACTAGGCGGTCTGCCTGTCTGGCTGCTTGGGTCTCTGTCCTCTTGAGCTTCTAAGTTTTTCTGTCTTCTGAGCTCCCTCGTCTCGGCTCTGAGCTTTATGGAATTTCGAACGCACTCGCTTGTGTCATTTCCAGTTTTCCACATCCTGTTTTTTTTGGTCATATGCTAAGATAACCGGGTCACTTCCACTTCTGCACAGGTGTTGACCTGGAAATGACCTTCTTGTGGTAGTATATCATAACACCACAGCTGGTTGGTGTTCCAAAATTGTTTCCTAACCAGTTAATATGCACTCGTATGTTCTCTATAGCGTTAATATTTTTTATATGATGGAAAAGTGTTTGGCTCACATTTCTTTTGTCCAAAAGTGTATGTATCCAGTGATGGAAATGGGAGAATGGGGTGCACAGGCTTATGGCGTAGAGCTACTTCTCAATTTCCATGTTTTTTGTATGTTCAATGTATACTAATGAAGACATCACCATCTCAAAATCACAAAATCACACAGCCTTACCGTATACCTAATTCCTAAAACCCATTTCCATCATTGGATATATCTTTTATTTGAATGTCATGTAAAATAGATTTTTGGCAAAAAAAAAAATTAAACTTCAACAGAAGGGAGTCAAAAATAAAATCAATTGCTCAAAAAGAAAATCCTTTTCTCTAAGAAAGTAAAAAAAGAAAAAAAAATGCCTACAAAAAATTGTAATCAAGCCACATGACTCAATAAAAAGTGCTGATTAGAAGTTTTTAAAAGAAAAAAACCTTTGGCAGAAGTATGTTGTCTAAAGAAAACCCTGAAAAACTATTTTGTATAATTATTGGTAGAGTTGTCCATCAAGTGTCAGTTTAGAATTTTCTGTCTGTCCCAGAGGAATAAAATACAATTAAATAGCTTGAAGTAGGTCTCTTGAGGTCCACCAATCAAAAGAGAGGAGCGGATCACAAGACACTTGCTTGTTAAACACCCATCTTAAAGATACATATACATTAAAAGTCTATTTACTGGTTACTACAAAATAAAATAAATGTAACAATTCAAGCTGAGAAAGCTCTGAATTCAGAATGAACGTTACTTCATTCAGAGGTGACCCAGCAAGCCATCGACCGCCATCTCCACCCCCGACGAAACCTTGCTGTATACGTGGAAGATAAAATAAAATAGATAAAAAAATTGCTTCATTTATTTAACCAAGCCTTTACATCCCCTACAAAAGTAATGAGCTGCCGTACACTTGGCTTGGTAGTTAGAGTAGATGATTTGCTGATAAAAAGCCTACAAGTCTCTCTCAAAAGCAAGGTTGATGATACTTACTACTATAAAGCTATGATGACTAA
>VCCN01000387.1:11543738-11556094 GCA_006491835.1 Architeuthis dux
TTTGCCAACAAAAACAGCATTTTGGGCAGGTGCTGCCTCCCTGCACTCCCCTTCGGTACAGCCCTGGCCATCTGTCATATTGTGAGACAAGTTCATAGGCTGCTTTTTTTTCAGCAGTCTTATATTATGCATTTAATTATCTGAAAAGCATTTACAATTCTAATCTTACAGATTATGTATCCAATAATCTGTTTACTATGAAGATGCTGCTTCTCTCAGCAAGGGGCTATGAGATGCCAAATTACAGCAACCACTTGTCATCATTATAGTATCTTGGGAGAATGATTTAGCCCAAGGGTTTTCAAAACAGGGTATGAATACCCCTAGGTATGTGAAAGAAGTTATGGGAGTGCTTGAGGTTTGTAAAAATAGTGGAATTCTGCAGTAATCACAACCGAATAGATGCAACCTGAAATACAGTTGGCAACACTGCGTAAGTCAAAAGGATCATTCCGTAAAATCAAGCTTATCTGCAATTGTTCGACTTCCTTCCATGCTATTGATGTGCCTTTAGAAACCATCCACCCAAACTGTCAACATAGGTTTCTTCAGTTTTCAAGTTGATCTGTCTATGTATGTATGTATGTATGTATGTAATAGCTGAAAATCTAAACATTTACTTCTTATTACATCTAGAAAAAACAGCATTTTTGTTTTTTTTAAATTCCCCCCTTAATAGGTTTTTAGTGGGTGGTTCAATTTGCAATGTAAGGATATGCTAATTTTGTCTCTTATTTTGTGTTCATGCTTGTATTTTGAAAAGTCAGACTTTTTGTAGTGATCACTGCCAAACAAAAGGTGAGAGAAGTAACTTATTTATTAATCACCCCTTTTCCCAATTTTTTTAATTGCTCACCCCCAATATAGCATATTTTTATTTCTAAATGAAAAAACAAAAAACTTTTCCAAATAACATTTATTTATATTTTTATGTCATTTATTAAACTAGCAAGAAAATGAAGCTAAATTCTAATGTAATCCACTAATATGGATAATTAAATAATTTTGGTAAAAAGAGAGCCTCAAAATATAAACAGTAAAATTGCCAGAATGCCTCTCCTGTGTATCTGTATTTTGTAGTGATCACTGCTCAACAAAAGGCGAGAGAAGTAACTTATTCATTGATCACCTCTTATTCCAATTTTTTAATTGATCAACCTCAACACGGCCAAAAGACATTGGTCGTGTGACGTTGGTCGAGTGATTAACCAGACCTGTTTTGTTTTCAATGAAGCCAAGCTTTCTGAAACGACATGGCTTATCTAATCATCCTGATCAAGCTGACAAAGAACAATTGTATTTTGAGTAGAAAGCATCTAATCTGAAACATATATGACTTGACCAGAGTGAGTAGGTGGATCAACCAAATTAAGTTGCCAATGTGACTTGTATATTGTTGCCCAGAGAATTGCAAAAATAACAAACCTCACACAAGCGCTTAAACTTTGATCTTGGTATGCAGCAAAGATAGTGTTGGTTGCATGTTGGGAGAAAATGCTGCAACGAAACTGAATACTCTGCTAATGTCGATACTGTTCATTGAAGAATATCTGACATGTCAGGTGATATAAAAAATCAGGTAATCGCAAAATCAAAGACCCTCTGCTGGGTATCATTACTATCCAACTTGATGAGTCCACAGACATATCATCTTATTCCCAGCTGCTTGTATACACAAGATGCGGAAAGGATTCGGATTTTAATGAAGACTTCTTGTTTTGTCAACCCTTGGAGACCACAATGAAAGGAGAAGACACATTTGAAGTTGTATCTAGTTTCTTTGCAAAAGAATGTCTAGGAAAGTTTTCAGCAGTGTGCATAACCAAAAAACAAATTTTGTGCAAGACTGTCAATTTAGAATAATATGTTGTATAGTGCCTTCGTCCTCGGGAGGAAAATCGTGAACGGACAATCAAAAAGGATGACTCGAAAAACTTGGTTTGTAAAAATATGAGACATATTTTTATTTCATAGCTTACACTTTGTCGGACGGAGAATGAAGAGTGAGAGAGCAATAAGGTGTGCCCGAGACAGTTCCCAACAGGGGAACTTGGTCTTATGCCTTCCCAGCCCTAGGCGGTCTGCCTGGGTCTCTGTTCTGTGTTCGCGTCTTGAGTTTTCTGCGTCTCTTAGCTTCCTTTATCAAACGCCTACGCTGGTGTCGTTTCCGGTTTCCACATCATGTTTTGGGACACCTACACATATGTTATGGTGACCGGGTCACTTCCATGTCCACACTGATGTTTTGGCCCCGAAATAACCTTTCCGTGGTAGTATATCATAACAGATATGCAGGTGTGTCTCTCTGAAACTGTGCCTAGAATTGAGTTACTTGTAAGAAAAAGAATTAAATGAAATGACTAAGAAATACTACATGTTTATGGTCTGTTCTATAGTACCCATACATTTTACACTATATTCTCCACAGGGGATATACCAACAATGCTGGACAGTATGAACAGGTATGCTGGAAAAAAAGGTTTGAGAAATCCTGTGTCTAGGCTAAGCAGGAATTTGGGTTCAATATGTAACAGTAACATCATTGTTTTGTTTTTATCCTTTACTACAATGACTCGAAATAAGGATTAAGCTTGTATCATGAATGATTAGAGTTTAACACAAACAATATAAAACTGCAGCCGAGTTAGGAATTCGTTATAAGAATACATGAATTCTAAAATTTATTTTGTAAACTGTGACAATTTCTGTTTCAGCCAATATCTAGTTCAAAAAGATTCATACTTTTGGAAGATTCTATTGTATCAGCAACCTAAGATTTGCTGACGACATTGTCCTCTTTGCCGAGAACCTTCACAAACTCTTGATAATGTTAGACAGACTAAATGACGAAAGCGAGAAAGTAGGTCTTCATATGAACTTCAGTAAAACCAATGTCATGTACAACAAATGTGTTTAGGACAAAGACACAACGATCAAAATCGAAAACGCAGAACTAAAGAAAGTAGGCCACTACATCTACCTAGGACAATGAATCTCCATGAAATCCTCAAAAGAAGAAGAAATCAAACAAAGAATCACCCTAGGCTAGCAAGCTTTTGATAGAGCAAGCTCAACATTCAAGAACAAAAACAATCCCATTAGTTTTGAAAAGAAGGGTCTAAAACCAATGCATCCTTCCCGATAGTCACCTATGGAGCTGAAACTTGGAAACTAACCAAGAGATTGGTTCTCAAACTAAGAACCAACATGCATAAGAGAAGATAATGATTGGCATCACATGGAGGGGTTACAAGGTTACAAGACAGGAGTCAGAGATATCATTGAATCCATTAAATGTTCAAATGGAATAGGCAAGCCATGTTGTAAGAATGTCAGAAAACTGGACATCGCGACTCACAACGTGGATCCCCAGAGATCATATGCAAAACTGTGGCCAAGAGAAAATAAGATGATGTGACAATTTAGACAGGTTCAGAAGATATTGGAGCTGCAATGTCCACGATAGAGAGATCTGTCAAATCTTGGGGACAGTCTATGTCCAATGAAGGACGGTAAAAGGCTGATGATGATAATACCAATTTAACATACTAATTCAGAATTCAGAGCATGTCCATAATTTAGACTCAAACACTCATAAATAGCACAGGAGACAAGCACACACCAAAAATGATAAATGAGTTCAATAATTTAATCAATCCTATGAAAACAAAATGTTAACAATTTTCGAAAAATATGCAAAAGACGTTGCCTGCTGTTTTGGTGACTGCCATCAGTGAAACCAATAACAGACAAATCCACCATTAAATAATTAGCATAATGCATTTGTTTGAAATGTTCATCAAATACTGGTTTTTCTATCGTGCTGAAAAGATACGTTTTGATAATACCATAACCTTTTGATAAATGATCAGCCATAGATAACAGTCTGAAGTATGAGACTTAGAATCAATATTATTTCTAAGATAATTTCGTATTTGTTTTCTGCAACCAGAAAAAAACAAACAGAAATTGGTTATCCAAAAATCACAAAGAGAGCTTTCATTTTTTATTTTGCAAAACTTGAACACAGACCAACAAAGGCATCAATCAAAGAATAAAAATAAATTTTGGCTTTGGCAATTGTTTGATTATTTATTTTCTTTAGGAAATTTAAGTTGTTTTTTATTCCTATTTAAATTGTCCTCATTCGGTTGAAAATTCACTTGTTCTGTGTTGGTTAACAGTTTTTAACAAGTGAAATGATATTCTTCTTTTAAAAAGCCTCTTTGTAATAATGAAAGATAATGGTATGCAAGACTAATGTCATTTTTCTGTCTCAGTTGTTAATATTAGAAACGGTCAAATAAAACTGTCAGAGAAACTGTCAACATAGGTTTCCTCGTTTTTCAAGTTGGTCTGGCTGGCTATCTATGTATGTATTTATCATGTGTATATGCAACACCGATGCAGCTAGGGTTGAAAATTTCAGCATTTACTCTTTATTCTAGAAAATTTCAATATTTACTCCTTATTCTAGAAAATGTATTCCTTATTCTAGAAAATGTCAATATTTACACCCCTTTCTAGAAAATGTATTCCTTATTCTAGAAAATGTCAACATTTACTCCTTATTCTAGAAAATGTATTCCTTATTCTAGAAAATGTCAAGATTTACTCCTTATTCTAGAAAATGTATTCCTTATTCTAGAAAATGTATTCCTTATTCTAGAAAATATCAACATTTACTCCTTATTCTAGAAAATGTATTCCTTATTCTAGAAAATTTACTCCTCATTCTAAAAAAAATGTTTTTTAAATTGTTTACCCCCCCATAACAGGTTTTTAGTGGGAAGGGGTATATTTGCAATGTAAGTTTATGCTGAATCGATCCCTTAGTTTGTGTCTGGCAGCATCCACGCTTTTTAAAAGAAATTCAGACTTTTTAGTGATCACTGCCTCAAAAAAGGTGAGAAATGTAATTTATTCATTGATCACCTCTTTTTCCAATTTTTTAATTGATCACCCCCAACACAACATACTGCCAAAACACGTTGGTCATGTGTCAGTTTCTATTGAGTTGACTAATCAGACATGTTTGTTTTCATTTCTAAAGGAAAAAACAAAATACTTTTCCAAATAAGATTTATTTATAATTTGATATCATTTATAAAACTAGCTAGAAAATAAGGCTAAATCCTAATGTAATCCACTAATATGGATAATTGAATAATTTTGACAAAAAAAAGCCTCGAAACATAAACAATAACACTGCCTCTCCTGTGTATCTAATGGATTTTACCAAATAGACAATAATTCATTTCGGTCAACTTTTTACAGAGACTGTTGATGTAGAATAATGCCAGTTGAACATGTTCTGCCGACATGAGACATCCCGTCGCAGGGTTGTGCATTTACGGGAGGGATGAATCTGTAGAGGGAATTATAATGTTTTGTCCATACTGGAGAAAACACTCTCCCACGTGGCTGGAAAGAAAGATGACAAAATTCATTATTTTCAAAGAAAAGAAGATGAGTTCGTTTTATTTCCCTTGATAGCTTAGAGGCAGGGCCAGTTCACATATCAATCGTGGTATTGAATTCTGTTTTTCTGTTAAAAATCCTAACGAGTGGTTACTTTACAAAATGACTGACAGTGATGGTAGCAGTTCAAATCAAGGTGCACTGGTTTTCTTCCACCCACTCTCATCTCCACCCTGACGGGTGTGAGTAAAGCTCTTAGCTTGTTGACCCCTGTGCTCTTCTCTACTGACTTACCAACTATCGGCCGATTTAAAATTACTGCGCACTAAAAAATCTCGGCGGAGCTGATTGGTCGAACGCATTTTCTTTGTTCTAACCTCTGCGTGACCCGGGCAACCGTTGACCCAAATCCTGGTTCTGAATCTGTCACCTTCCAGATGAGCACACTAATAATATTATCCCCCCAAATTCGTGATTCTTCTCTATCCTCTTTCCATTCAGCAAATGAACACATGACTCGAGTGTATTTCATTACAGTTGATAACATTCAATACATTGGTTTGGTCAAGTCAGAAAAATAACTAGCCAAAGACAAAATAAGTTTATTTAACTCTTAAATTCATTAAATAAAAATTGAATGTTATCATAAAGAGGAATAACTACTGAACAAACAGTTATCTCCCTTTCAGCTTTAGGTAATTTTTTTCAATTCTATTCACAGAGTTCCCGTGTCAATTAGGACTGATATCAAGTGGTTCATGAAATTAAGAATTGGATTTGCTCGAGCCTACTTATAAAAGCAGATAACGCAAAGAAAAAAAAGAAAAGTATTGCTTCCTGCAATAAACTATGAACATGAAAAATATTTTCAATTTCAGTGTTCTAGACGTTATAAAATATTAAAATTCTAAAATGTTGAAAGTTTTTAAGAAACCTTAAAATTTTACAATTAACATTTGTAGTTCTGCCTTGTGTATTGGTGTATTGTGTGTTGCTTCCTGATCATTTTAATCAGATTCTTAGATTTTCCTCTTTTCATATTCCCGTGTCATCAGTATTGGCTCAGTTCGTAGTACACATGATTAATGGTCATCAGCCGAATACTTCAGTTGCCAATATCTTATGCATTAAACACACAGAATCTTAATTCACAATTTGGGCTGCTTGAATGACAATCAGGGAGTTACAATAAAAAGCAATAGCGATTAAGATGAGAGAAACACTAGAGAAAAAAATTTATAATAATTGGTGATGCTTCATCGAAGTAATTTGAATCCTGTTACATCCAATACTACCATTGTAACATAAACAAAGATGGCAGCGTATTGACATCTAGAGAAGAAGGAAATATTGTTGTATAGTGCCTTGGTCTGTAAGAGGAAAATCGTTGGGTCCAGGAAAGAAAGAAGACTCGAAAGTTGTTTGTAAAAATATGTGACATATTTTTATTTCTTAAGATACATTTTGTCGTCCGGAGAATGACGAGTGGAAGAGAGATAAGGGCACAGAGAGACCGTTCCCAATATGGGAACTTGGTCTTATGCCTTCCCAGCCCTAGGCAGTCTGCATCCCCAGCTGTCTGGGTCTCTGTCCTCTCTTGGGTTTTCTGTCTCTTCTGTGCTTCCATCTCGGCTCTGAGCTTCATGGGGTTTTCGAACGCCCACGCTGGTGTCGTTTCTGGTTTCCACATCCTGTTTTTTGGACACCTACGCATATGCTAAGGTGACTACTAGTTCACTTCCACTTCTGCCCAGGTGTTTAGCCTGGAAATGACCTTCTCGTGGTAGTATATCATAACAATATAGCTATATGGCTAGATTTGAGTGAGAGGGCAAATTTGACTTTGTGGCTAATATGGAAAAATAGATTTTGTCAATAAAGAAATTTTTTAAAAAGTTGTTTATTTCTAATTTATATTTTCTATAGTTTTGAGAAGAGTCATTAACATTCAAATAGTTCTTCAGACATTGAACTTCTTCTTGTTGTTTGTGTTGTTAACTTGATGTTTTGGCCAATCCATTCTATGGCCTTCTTCAGATGTAATATCCGAATGTGATGGGGTAAACAGAAGTTTTTAATTTCAAAGGAAGTAAGGGTTAACGTAGGATTCGGGTGTTTCTTGTCTTGTTGGGTTTGGGCCTGTTGTGCAGCGGAAGCCACATCAGGTTGAACTCTGCATTTGTCTGACAAATGCATTCAGTCAGCATGTTGATATGAGCTGCCTCTTTGATTTTTCTCTGCTTCCAACAGCGTTTTCTGTCAATAATCTGGACTTCTTCCCAGAGAGGAAAGTGGTCGCCTTTCTCTCTCCAAATATTGTCAGCCATTCCAGATTTTTCTATCTCACCCTTGATTATGACTTTTCTGTGTTCTTCAATTCTGACTTTGCGGGGGTGGCCTGTTTTCTCAGTGTATTTCTTTTTTCAAATTTACAGGGGATGACGTAAACACAGTTGTTTGTAAGTTTCGGATCACGAATCGGGCCCACTTTGCTTAGTAAGTTTCGCAGTGTGTGTGATCGTCTGAACACAACTCTGATATTATGGCAGACTCTCTGTATTCATTCTCCTACTCCTTTTAGATAGGGTATGTGTATCGTAGGAGGAGGGGGCGTTGGAACCTTTGTGTTGCTGCTCTTTGCTGTCCCCTTCCCCTTGATGTCACTGGCAACAGTATGGGGCGTGTAACTGCTTCTTTTGAGTGTCTGCGTGAGGTTTGCCAATTCTTTTTCCCTACTTTTGGTGTGCTACTAATGATCGCTGGTCAGGCTTTAAAACAGTTAACAAGGCCCTTTTTCACACAGAGAGGGGTTGTTTGAATTAAATTTCTGGTAGAGGCCCATTTAGTATTAAAAAATCAAAGTAGGTTTTGAATCGGCACTTTTTGACTTGATCTGTTTTACTGTTTATTAGAAACCATCAACCAAAACTATCAACATAGGTTTCTTCTGTTTTTAAGTGATTCTGGCTGGCTGGCTATGTATGTATATGTCATGCATACAGGCCTCACCAATGAAGCTGGAGGGCTGAAAATCTAAACATTCACTCCTTATTATGTCTAGAAATCTTTAGTGATCACTGCCCAACAAAAAGCGAGAGAAGTAATTTATTCGTTGATCACCCCCAACACAGCATGCTGTAAAAGACATTGGTCATGCAACAATTTCAATTGAGTGACTAACCAAACCTGTTTTACTTTTTTATTATTTACCTCTGCCAATGAAGTTGGAGAGGTATATGTATTCGGTTTCGTCTTTCTGTCAGTCTTTCTGTCTTTCTGTCTGTCTGTCTGTCCGCACGATATCTCCAAAAGTACCCAATAGATTTCAATGAAAGTTTGTGGAAGGGTGGGCAATGGGGTAAGGGAGAAATGGTCAGATTTGGGGGCGGATCCAGGAATTGTTCTTTGATTGAGAGATATTTCTCCGTTTTGTTTCCCATACATTCATGTATACACTTATGTCTGTATACACTCATGTCTGTCCAAGTGATATATCTCCAAAAGTTCTCGATGGATTTCAATGAAATCTTATGGGAGGGTGGCTACAAAAGAAAGAAATAAGTTTTGGGGCGGATCCATGCTCAATTACTTCCCCTGACAATGGCATTGACAGAGGTATGCGCTCTCTGAGTGCCTTCTAGTTTTATTTCTATGAACCCCCTATATTATTTTAGCAAATCACAATTGGACATTTTTAAAAAAAATGTATTATGGTGGCTGGAGATTAATAAATCTTCAGTGTCAGAAAGAATAATGACCTTTGTGGGATTGAGAACGATCCATCAAATGTCGTAATTCTTTGGTTGAGAAATCCACGGTGAAATTATCCGAGGAAACATTGGTTACTATAAATACTTCTTGTGTATCATTTACTAAGGAAACTTGACAGCTGACTGAACAACCCAAACAAGAACGCAAGCAAACAGAAAATGTCTAAATTAGATCAAGTCATAATTGGTTCACATCAGAAATATAAAATTAGTTTCCACAATAAATGAGTGTTAATGATATCATCATCGATCGCAGTGGTCTAGTGTTAGAGTGCTCGGCTCCGGTTCGGTAAGCTGAGGTTCAATCAACTGCCAAGTCATACCAAAGACTTTAAAAATGTTACTCTACTAACCGCTCAGAACAAGGATTAGGATTGAGGAACGTCTCCCCGAGGCAAAGGGGTTATGGCCAAATCACGTTGGATACACTGGCAATGTCAAGCCTGGTCAGTACCTAGATGAGTGACCATTCAGTAATGGTGAGTCTGGTCAGTACCTATATGAGTGACCATTCAGGAATGTCGAGCCTGGTCAGTACCTATATGAGTGACCATTCAGGAATGTTGAGCCTGGTCAGTATCTAGATGGGTGACCATTCAGGAATGTCGAGACTGGTCAGTACCTAGATGAGTGACCATTCAGGAATACCAGGTTCTGTAAGCAGAACAAGGCTTCAACAGAAGACAGAAGTCGGTCTTACTAATAATTGCCCCAGTTGAACCTAACCACGCAACATCCTTAATGAGGCTATAAGCGGAGAACGATAATACACACAATGATATCATCTTTGTTACTGTGCGAGTATGATAACTCTCTACTGTTCTTTAATGCTGGGAAAGTTGGTAGAGGCCAGAGTCACAAGAGGAGATGCATATCCCCCCCAACTTCTTCAAGACCGACGCTCATAATTCGTAGACTGAAGGAGGCGAAATAATCGATCGGCCAAAACATTGTATTTACAACACAAACAACAAGAAGGAGTTCAATTGTCCGAAGAACCATATAACTATTAATGACCCTTCTTAAAACTATAGAAAATATCCTTAGATACATATGTTGTAAAGTGTCAGCTGCAGGACTTGTATGTGTGTGTATACATCCCACAAACACAGCTATTTCTGGCTATTTTTAAAAGACTAATCTAGCCATTTCTAGCCATTTAAATGGTCAAAACAATGGCTAACAATGTTTTAGTGCATTTTGGCACTTCTTGACGTGTTTTGGGGTGATTTAGCATGAGACACTGCCTGGACTCCCCGCGCCCCAAATCTTTGACCTGGCTCGGCTCCGCCGCTGCATGGATATCTTTTATTCTTCTTAGTTTATTCATCCTTCTAATGCCACTTTTGCCTTTTCCACTGAACTATATGCCTTTCATTGCCTGACCCAGGGATTGACCAGGTAACAAGATGTACTTAACCAACACTTTTATCCACCAGACCATTGTCCAGTTCGGCATCCAATCGGGTGATGGAATTTTGTAGCCTTTGCGAATCAACGTCTCTCATATGGTGTTCATTTCTATACTTGGTCTGCAGAGCATAGTTCCAAACTTTTTCTTCAATGCTAAGATTCTTGACTTACTTTTTTAGAAATTCTGTCCAAAAATGCTTGATTATTTCTACCGCGGGGCTTCTTGGTTCCTTGAGGGGGCCACCCTCCAACATTTAGTGCAGTGATTCCCAACTTGTGGGTCGCGGACATTGTATAATGGTAGTAGAAATGCAGTAGGTGAACTACTATTCATAAAGCTTTTGGAAGGCCCCCTCCATTGGGCCCCCCTCTTTTGAGAGCCCCCTCCATTTGCGGCATTGGGGAGGGGGGAGTTAAAATCACCCAACTCTCATCCCCTTCCTCATTCATGCCCCAGGCTACCCATTTCAATATAATCTTTATGGAGAAACATGAATCTATAATTACCAGAGAGCAGATTGGTTCTTCATTACAAGTACTTGTAAAATCAAGTATACAATAAATTATAGAACTGTATTGTATTACTTTTATTATTTCACTGAATGTAAATCTCTAAAATGAAGAACTTTCAAAAGTTAATGTAAACTAAACACTTACTTGATTTCTTGTATTTTAAAAAAACAACTGTGACATCTACATCATGTAAATATCAATTTGATAGAAGATCATTTAACTCTGAAATATTTGCGTTCCCTTGACCAACAGAGGAAAAACATAGATGGCTGTCAAGAATGGTGACAATTAATTCCTGACACTTGTGAAAAATTCAATGGGAAAAGAATTGCAGAATATGAAAGGAAAAGAGACAAAAGAAGGAGAAAGAACACGCAACAATAATAATTTAAAAGCTTCTATCGATTCTGTATATGTTTGCTGTCTAAATGTTTAAATGGTTCATAATTGTTTCAGGCTTAAGGTGTGTATGTATGTTTTTATGTTAAGGTGTGTTTAGGCTAACTGACACAGGGCCAGCTGATCTGAGAGACACACCAGATTAGATATCTAAAAATGTTATGCATAACATCTTGAAAAAGATATGAATAATAACATAATACTCTGAGGCATAGCTTACAGATTTTAGGGCCCGGGTGGGGGACTTGACTCCTTGAGGGGCCTCTCCAACATTTAGTGAGATTTGTCAGTAGAAATGCTGTAGCTACTATTTGTCAGTAGAAATGCTGTAGCTACTATTGATTCTCAATGGTATCGCTAGGCCCGATTGTGCCACACCTGCAAATTGTTAAATTTGTGACCCTCACAAAAGTATAAGGTTTAAACAATTGTGACTCCTGTGGCTCTGGTGCCCCCACAGTTGCGGGATCTGTCTGTTCCCATGCACCACCTCTGCTATTCTGTATTGCTGTCAAAATGTTGAATATGCCATACTCATTTCAGGTTTGTAGTAGTCATAAGTATGCAGCACAGTTGTGCTTAGATATATTAGTAGACCTCTGTTTTCAACCGAAAAAAGCCTCAATATGTTAACAAATATTGGAGAAATAATATTTTATTGGTTCATAACAACCTATACAAGATAGAAGTGATAAAGCTAACAAAAGCTAATTACTAAAAACAAAGATAGCATAAACATGTGCAAATGAAAATGCCCACAAAAAATCAGACAGACAATTGGACTACTCAAATCAACCACTAAGTGCACTGCATGGATTACTACAGCAAACAAATCTATAA
>VCCN01000387.1:11662476-11687130 GCA_006491835.1 Architeuthis dux
GGTAGAGAGTAGTTTGAATAATGCAGAATTTCAAGGAAACACTGAATGATGACATTGCTGACTTCTAGTGAGATCAACTTCAGATAAAAATATGAAAAATGATGTGAAAAGAACCGTACAAGAACAATAAAAGAAGTAGTAGTAGTAATAACAATATTAATACAAGAAGAAAAGAAAGAAAAGAAGAAATAATAGTGAGAAAAGAGAGGAGGGTAATAGTATGAAGAAAAAATAAAGAGAATTTAAAAAGAGAGACGAGAATGAAGCAGTAACTACAAAATATTCAAACTTTATTAAATAAATGTAAAATTGGTTAATTAAGGGAATTTTACTAATGAAGAGAAACAAATTAAAATTCCAAATTTTACAAAACATTACCATTACTTGCAGGTTAAATTTGAATGATCTAATTAAAGATATTTTTAAAACCATAAAGTCATCAAATTTGGCTACAAAATATTGATAATGAGAAAATGTATAGGCTGTTCAGTAGTCAAACAATATGGTTTAATAATATAAAAACATAACAAAAGCATGAAAAAAGGCCTTCGTTTTCTATTTTGATGGTTACCATAAAAACTTGTCTCTCTTACCATCAAATAAAATATCAGAGTTGTATGCAAAGACAAGTTACTGTTATAAAAAACTTGATATTAATCACTGCTACCCACAACACTGGTTTATTGCTGGGTTTAGGTTATTCATGTGTTCTGACATTTATATATATCCATGTATGTATCTATGTATATATCTATGTATCCAGACTTCTCCCAGCAGTAACTGTTCATAATAGAAACTTGTCTTTGTGTTTTTTGAAAATTGCCCCCTAAATGGGTTTTTAGCGTGGAGTTCAATATGCAATGTAAGTCATTAATTTATACCCTCTTGTTTTTTGAAAATTCAGACCTTTTTTTAGTGATCACAGCCCAACAAAAGTAACTTATTCATTGATCACTCCTTTTTCCAACTTTTTAATTGATCACCCCCAACACAGCATATATGGGTGGCGGTGATTCATAATTTCCCTTTTTTGTTTTTGAAAATTCCCCCTCATAATAGGTTTGTAGAGAGGGGGTCAGACCTTTTTAGTGATCAAAGCCCAACAAAAGGTGAGAGAAGTAACTTATTCATTGATCACCCCTTTTTCCAACTTTTTCCACAGCATAGGTGGGTGGCAGTGATTCATAATTTCCCTTGGAATGCTAGTTATTTATTCGTATTGCTCACTTTTATTTATTCATTTATTTGTTTTGTAGCTTCCAGGACAACCTCGAGTAACTTCCCTACCTGACCCTAGCTAAATATTATTGTTCTTGTATACTCTTATAGATCAGTTCTTCTTGAATCCAATTAGTCCTATAAAGAAGGGTCTACAACCAATTCGTCCTCCCGATAGTCACATATGGAGCTGAAACATGGAACCTAACCAAAAGATTGGCCCTCAAACTGACAGCACAATATATAAGAGAAAAAACAGGAGTCAGAGATATCATAGAATCCATTAGAAAACTCAAATGGCAATGGGCTGGTCATATTGCAAGAATGTCAGACAATTGCTGGACATCATGACTCATGACATGGATCCTCAGAGATTATGGCCGGCAAAAAATAAGATGGCATGATGAACAAGACAAGTTCAGAAAGTATTGGCTCCACGATGCCCATGATAGAGAGGTCTGGCGAATCTTCGGGAAGGTCTATGTCCAACGATGGATGCTAAAAGGCTGATGATGATGATGATACACATATAGATCAGTTCCTCTTAAAGTAGTAATTGATTCACCCTAGAGCAATGACTCCCAAAGTGCGTGCCATGGCCACCAGTGCTCAGGGGTGCCGCAGGATATTCAAATATTTTGATAATTCCAATCAATCATAATTCAATGCGCTGATGCACGATTACAATAACAGGAAACAGAATCTAAGATTTGAGAAACCGTGTAGTGAACAACAGGCTCACCCACCCTACTAGAAATTATGATTATTAAAAAAATAAACACATGTATAACTTTTTTTTAACCAATTTAAATTACATTATTCATGATTTTTTTACCTAATTAACCTAACCACATGAACTTGTTCAGTATTTTTTGACTTAGGATGCTGTGAAAAACCCATATACACTAGAGGTGCCATGAGACAAAAAAGATTGGGAACCACTGCCCTAGAATGAATGAAATTATTTTAGGGTGAATGAAACTAGATGAGCAACTGATGTGTGGTTAAAATGATGAAGGATGAACAACTTATTTTACTCATTTCTATACTTAAAAAGGCATCACTATTAAAATGGTTAGTAAGCTCTTAATGCTTTTTAATGGCAGTAGAGTTGAACATTTGATATATTCTTTCTCTACTAATGGTTTTCTAATTTTGAAGATGCAGGATATTTCCTCAATTTACTGTAGGGGAGACCGGATATGCTAAATCAATCATAGATTTCTTAATAGCAAACACTGGAATAAAATAGACTCTTCAAGAATGAGTTAATTTATATTTTTTGCTCATGATAAACAATGAATTATACATGGAATTATATACATGAGGGAGAATGAGATGAAAATGATTAAAAACATGAGGAAATTTAGTCCTGGGTGAATGAAATTTTGTTATAAAGACTCAAAGGTGAATGGCACTGAAGCAGTTTAAGAAGAACTGATATAGATGATACTATATGATAAATATTCGTATTCTCACTTGGCAATTTTTTGGGTATTTTATTTGAATAAAATTGAGAATTTGATATGCATTAGATAATCTTTTAAAGAAAAAATAGTTTGAGAAATACATTTTACTTAATATATGCCCTTCGATTTTAATCACCACTACCCACAACAGACCGGTTTAAACACTGTTGCTGAAAACCAACTCAGTATAGCACAGAGAGCAATGGAAAGAGCAATGATAGGGATAACTCTAAGAGATAGAAAAAGATCAACATGGATCAGAGAGAAGACCAGAGTGAAAGATATTATACAAATAATTAAACAGCAAGAGTGGAGATGGGCTGGTCACCTAGCAAGAAGAAATGACAATAGATGGGGGGAAAGACTAACCGATTGGTGCCCATGGGACAGTAAAAGACCAGACACAAGATGGAGGGACGAGATAGAAAAGTTTGCCAGTAAGACGTGGCAGAGGTTAGCACAAGATAGCTTGTCATGGAAGGAGATGGGAAAGGCCTTTGTCCAGCAGTGGACTTACAATGGCTGATGATAATGATGAGGATGATCTTTTTATCTATGTATCCAGACTTTGCTCAGCCCTAACTGTTCATAGTAAATACTTGAAACTTTGCACACACACACTCCCCTCAATGAAAATGGAAAATGTTTTTTTTGTTTTTTGAAAATCCCCCCCACCACCCAAATAGGGTTTTAGAGTGGGGTTGAATATGCAATGTAAGTTTATGCTAAATTGGTCACTAGCTTGTGCCCACTTGTTTTTTTGAACATTCAGCCCTTTTTTAGTGTTCATATCCCAACAAAAGGTGAGAGGAGTAACTTATTCATTTCTGTTCCCAATTTTTAATTTTTTTAATATTCCAGCTAACTTTATTTTCTGAGAGGATACACTTTTCTTTGTGAGCAGAGACACAGATTTGTTTTTATAAATCCAAGTCAGGGTTGCCAGATTTGGCCAGAAGGGGAGATAATCCAAGCTTTGTTTCAGAGACTTACCCAACACAGGCATTGGAATAGCATTGAATTTGGAAATCGAGCTAGTCTGGAAGCAGAGGTTCAATACCATCCTTGGGAAGGAGAGTAAGAAATTGAAAAAATGACCGGACCTTGCCTGGGAGCTGAGAAAGGTGTGGAATATGAAGGTTAGGATAGTGCCCATCTACTTATATAATGTAGTGTGATTTTCTTTGTTCTCTGTCTGTAAGACTAGAATCTCCCACTTAAAGGTAAGATTTTACTGATAAAAAATACCTCCTACACACCTTTGAAACTATGTACTCTTCCAGTGAAACAAATTCAGTATTTCTTTTCTTAAAAATCTTCTCAAATCAGGGCAAATGGGGTGTTTAAAATGGCCTAAACAGCCATAACATTTGCATCAGAAGGCATACATCAATCCAATACACAAGGCAAAACTACGTTCATAAAAGTTTTTTTGAATTTTAAGTTCTTTTAAATATTTTGAAGTTTTAGAATTTTAATATTTTATAACATCTAGAACTCTGAAATTGAAAATATTTTTCATTTTCATAGTTCATTGTCATAGAAATTAAAATAGATCCGTGAATTTTTTCTCTGGGAATAACCAGTAAATCATATGAAAAAATGGATCAGGACATACATCATATAGCAATGATCAGCAAGGTAATCTTGCTGGCTGTTGTTAGTGGGTTCAAACCTCATTGGATCCACCACTATTGATGGTCTGATACAAAACTGGAAACAATTCCAATAGTTTCTATTCTAAAACATCATCTCATAGAAATTCAAATATATTCATGAAATTTTTCATGAGGATTAACTATTAACATCAATAATCTTGAAATGATCATATTATAATAACAACTAAATAAATTGAAATAAGCCAGAAGGTAATGTCTCTGTAATTCTTGTTAATGTAGCAACAAATATCATTTTAACTTTATTTTAATTGAATTTGACTAGTTTCTATCTTCATTTTATTTCAGTTGAACTGAAATAAGATGAAAGTAAAAAAAAATAGTCAAATTTAATTAAAATGGTACAATTACTTCATCCAATAATAATAATAATACAGACCATTTTAACTTGTTTTGAATTTAGAATTCCACTACCAAATCATCATAAATTTTTAAGTTGTGAGGCCTTTTTATAAGCATCTGTTCAGCAAGTAGGAATGCTTTTTTATAATTCATAGATATTCCAGTAATCAAGTCAGTAACATAAGTCTTCATCTTATTCACAAGATTCGTCTTAAGTACTTTTCTGTCCAAGATGCCAAAAAACTAAAGAAAGATTTTTTTCTTCCCCTTATTGACCAAAAAGATTAAATAAGTAAAAAGCATGAAAGATGTATTAGAATTATATTTTTTATATTGTTATATTTTTTATATTATTTTCTAAAATGAATGAAATTGGAATGATTTGTCCGAGGCTCAGACAGAAGCTAACATTACAAAATTTCAAGTGGTTGCCTCTTGTAGGAAATTTACTTGACAGCCCAAAGGGGGAAGCAGATGAAATGTAACTTAAAAAGAAGAAAAAGAATTAATAGTTGATGATGGGTAGTTTTGTTGGTGAGCGATGAGTGAGGGTAAAAAAAAATGGAAAAAATAAAATAATAATCAGGAAAAGGAAGGGAAAAGGTTTCTTTTTTTTTTAAATTATGGGAAAAGAAAAAAAGAAAACGAAAAAGCGTAGAAAAATATATTTAAAAAGTAAAAGGATGAAAAACGAAAAAGAAAGATGGTGGATAATGATACATTCTTTTTTTTTTTTTTAAACTAAAAAGAATAAAGTTCTTTTTATGTTATTTAACTTGTTTTTTCCTCGGTTCTTTTTAGTTCCTCATTACCTGACCGTTTCAACAATCATTTTATTTCAATAGTTACTGATTAGTTGTGATGGAAGTGATTAAGAAAACTAGTTGGAACATTCGTCAAAGCAAGTGGAGAATAGTAAAAAGAATCAAAGATAAAAAAAATAATCTTCACTTAGTTTCCTACTGACTGATGGTTGCTTTGGTATCATTCCAAAACGCTGCCTCTTAACTTTAATCAAATACTGAAAAGTAATGCTACTTTTGATAAGGAAAAATATCACCAATTTGTGAAATGCATTTCTTTTAAACTGACTCAAGACAAACGTTATCTAAAGTAAAGAAGAATCCACCTCTTCAGGAAACTATTAAAACATTTCATGTTATTGGTTCAACCAAAAACGTTTCTTGCATTCAGAAAATTTTCCCTGTGAATCAAAAAAGGCGTCCAGTTTAACCAGTTACAAATTGAATGTAATAAAAAATGTGAAACATCAAACTTTACAAAATCACCCATGAATGTTGTTTCATTCAACCTTATTTTGGGATAACATCAATGAAAAAAAATGGTATAAATATGAATGAATGAATGAATGGCTTGTCTTCGCGAACAAAGATTTATGGGATGGTTTTCTGCAGCATTTGGACCATAGATGGCAGGGCCTATGTGCGGAGTAAACCTCCAGCCTGAGCAATGTAGTTTTAGGGTGAAGTACGACTGGCCCAGAGTCGACCCCACACTTTAAACCAAGGGTTTGCATCCTATGGACCACCAGAGTGGCGCAGATAGGAGCAGAGCCTGTAGGTTGTAGCTTTGACAGGAGTATCCTTTTATAATATAAAATATTGTAAGTGGAATTGTGTATTAAGTGATTTTTCTGACTCAACATATATTATTAATTTTGACTACTTCTTACCTTCATCTTAATTTTTAGTTGTCTTTTTACAGTTGTACAAAGACAATTAAACATTAAGATGAAGGTAAAAAGTAGTCAAAATTAATTTAAAAAATTGGATAACAAAACTTCATATAATAATCATTATTACAATGATTTATAGTGTTTCAATTATATGTGCGTGTCTGTGTCCAGTGGGTAGAAGGTAAACAAATGATATTAAGAACAAAAAAAAAATGCTCAATAACTTCCTAAGAAAACCATCAGTTGCCTTAGGTCTCAGTTGAAAGACTTGGTATATGATTGTATGAAACCCCAAATCAAGGAAATAATAATAATAATAATTTAAGCATAACCACTATCACAGTAGTAGTAGGAGCACTGGGAATGATTAAGAAAAAGACTGATGCACACCCTAAAAAAATCCCAGGAATCCATCTTTGGCTGAGATACAAAAGACTGTGCTAATGGGCACTGCTCACATACTCAGGAAAACTTTCTCAATCTAATAGCTGTCTTCCTAAGTCTTATATCCAACTTATGTGTCCCTATGTAAAACTATTTCTGTCTTTCTTTACATGAACTTTGTGTTTGTTTAGATGTCTTTTTTCCCCTCTCTTCCCCGTTCTCCTTTATAATGTTTCAATTATATTCACGTGTCTGTGCCCAGTGGGCAGAAGTCAAACAAATGATATTAAGGACAAAAAAAAAGAAGAAAAAGCTCATTAACTTCCTAAGAAAACCATCATCTGCCTTAGGTCTCAGGTGAAAGACTTGGTATATGATTATATGAAACCACAAATCAAGGAAACGATGATGATGATAATGATGAAGATGATGATGATGATGATGATGATGATGATGATGATGATGACAATGATGACGACCACAATAACCAGGACCAGGACCATAACGATCACGACCATAACGACCATAACGACCATGACCACGATGATGATGATAACAGGTCTGGTTAGTCACTCAATAGAAACTGGCAGAATACTGTATTAGAGATGATCAATTAAAAAAATAGAAAAAGGGGTGATCAATGAATAAGTTAATTCTTATGCATTTTGTTCAGCAAAAAAGTCTGAATATTAAAAAAAACAAGGGGACATAAATCAATTTAGCATAAACTTACATTGCAAATTGAACCCCTCCCTAAAAACGTATTTAGGAGGTAATTTTCAAAAAACAGAACAAACGTTTTTATCTAGACAGACTAAGGAGTAAATGTTGAAAATTTCAGCCCTTTAGCTCCATTGGTCTGGCCTGTATGCATGATACATACATACATAGATAGCCAGCCAGCCAGCCAGCCAGGCAGACCAACTTGGAAACTGAAAGAAACCTATGTTGACAGTTTTGGTTGACAGTTTCTAATAATAATAATTAATGAATGGATCAACATATATCAGTCTCAAAATTACTACACAACAATAAATTAAATAACACCTATTTATAGGAGGGGAGACCCTAGAAGTGGTTGATGAATATATCTACCTAGGACATATAATAAAGCTAGAAAAAGACCATGACTGCGAAATAAAATGACACACAACAATATTTTGGAAAGCATTCGGTATGAATAGAGAAATTTTGCCAATGTGCATAAAATGTAAAGTATATAACGGTTGCATAATACCAGCCATGCAAAACATGGAAATTAACAAAACGAGCTGAAAACCAACTTAGAATAGCACAGAGAGCCATGGAAAGAGCAATGCTAGGGATAACTCTAAGAGATAGAAAAAGATCAACATGGATCAAATGGAGGACTAAAGTGAAGGATATTATACAAATAATTAAACAACAAAAATGGAGATGGGATGGTCACCTAGCAAGAAGAGATTACAATAGATGGCGGGGGGAAAGGCTAACTGATTGGTGCCCAAGGGGAAGTAAACATAGTAGAAAAAGACCAGATACAAGATGGAGGGATAAAATAGAAAGGTTCGCCGGCAAGACGTGGCAGAGGTTACACAATCTAGGTCGTCATAGAAGGAGATGGGAAAGGCCTTTGTGGACCTATAACAGCTGATGATGATGATGATGAAAAAAGGCATCACTATTAAAATGGTTAGTAAGCTCTTAATGCTTTTTAATGGCAGTAGAGTTGAACATTTGATATATTCTTTCTCTACTAATGGTTTTCTAATTTTGAAGATGCAGGATATTTCCTCAATTTACTGTAGGGGAGACCGGATATGCTAAATGAATCATAGATTTCTTAATGGCAAACACTGGAATAAAATAGACTCCTAAAGAATGAGTTAATTTATATTTTTGCTCATGATATACAATGAATTATGCATGGAATTATATACATGAGAAAGAATGAGATGAAAATGATTAAAAACATGAGGAAATTTAGTCCCGGGTGAATGAAATTTTGTTATAAAGACTCAAAGGTGAATGGCACTGAAGCAGTTTAAGAAGAACTGATATAGATGATACTATATGATAAATATTCATATTCTCACTTGGCAATTTTGGGGGTATTTTATTTGAATAAAAGCGAGAATTTGATAATTTTTTAAAGAAAATATAGTTTGAGAAATACATTTTACTTAAAGTATGCTCTTCGTTTTTAATCACCACTACACACAACACACTGGTTTAAACACGGTTGCTGGGTTTAAGTTATTCATTCTGACATTTTAAACGAGCTGAAAACGAACTTGGAATAGCACAGAGAGCCATGGAAATAGCAATGCTAGGGATAACTTTTAGAGATAGAAAAGATCAACATGGATCAGAGAAAGGACTAGAGTGAATGAAGTATACTATACAACTAATTAAGCAGCAAAAATGAAGATGGGCTGGTCACCTAGCAAGAAGAGATGATAATAGATGGGGGGAAAAGACTAACCGATTGTTGCCCATGGGACAGTAAATGCAGTAGGAAAAGACAAGAACCAAGATGGAGGGACGAGATAGAAAAGTTTGCCAGTAAGACGAGGCAGAGGTTAGCACAAGATGGGTTGTCATGGAAGGAGATGGGAAAGGCCTTTGTCCAGCAGTGGACTTATAACGGCTGCTGCTGCTGCTGCTGATAATGATGATTTATATAATTGGCTCCGTTTCACTTAACATTCCTTCAGTTGAAGTCGTGGTTTTAAAGTACCTAACCATGATGTTAATCGGGGGGGGGGGGTACTGTACAGTCCATTAAATCAGTTATCAGGCTGAATTTAAAAGCTTACAAAATTCTTTTAAGAAAAAAGCATTGAAATACATTGGAAAAATCCTGTCAGATATCCGTATTTACAAGGCAGATGCAGGAAGCCGTACATTCAATGGGCAGATGAAGACTATGCAGGCAGCTTTGAATGATGCAGGCATCCCCCATTTTGAAGTTCAATGTCTCATTCATACATCATCTAAATTCAATAAAGTTTTCTTAAACTGCATTTATTTTCAGTTTTCATCTCTAATTTTTTCATATAATCCGTTACCTTACATTTAAAATCATCCCATTCTTGTAAATAATGGGCGAATGATAGTTGTATAGAACATGGTGAGCACAGATACGTTTTTAGCTTTTCTTCTTCGATTATTTTAGAGCTGCTCTTCTTATCGATACATAATCAGTGGTGGAAATGGGGGATACAGTATATATCTACTTCTCAATTTTCACGTTTTTCATATATTTAATGTCTATTAGTAGACACTACTGTATACATAGTTCTCAAAACCTAGCATTACTGTATACCTGGTTCCCAAAACCCATTTCCATCACTGTACATAATTATTACTGTATTACATGGTATGGTTTTCTTGTACACCTACTTAATGGGTATTTTTTTTTATTGCAGTTTATGAAAACAGCTTGCTGTGAGAAAAGAACTCCAAAAGGAACTAGCATCCCAAGGGAAATTATGAATCACCACCACCTATATAGGCTTCTTTTTACATTGTAAATTAAGCATTGTTGGTGGTAAAATTAAGTTACCTTGATGAAAATGCTATCTGTATGGTTTGAACCATAAATTCAGGATCATGCACTCAATAGAAAGCATCACATGATCTATGTCTTCAAGCAGCATGCTGTGTTGGGGGCGATCAAACACAAAATTGGAAAAAAGGGGTGATCAATGAATAAATTAGTTCTCTCGCATTATGTTGAGCAGTAAATCACTAAAAAAGTCTGAATTTTCAAAAACAAGCGTGAATGCTGCCGGACACATATTAAGGGATCAATTTAGAATAAACTTACATTTCAAATCGAAATTTAAAAACAAAAAAAAACAGCTTTCCCTACTCATTGAGGAGAGTGTGTGGGCAAAATTTCAAGTTCTGAATGGTTAGGGCTGGACGAAATCCGGATAAATAGATACATATAAATGTCAGAACACATGAATAACTTAAACCCAGCAACAGTGTTCAAACTGCTCTGTTGTGGGTAGCTGCGATTAAAAACTCAGCAACAGTGTGTATTCCGGTCTGTTGTAGGTAGCAGTGATTAATACAAAATATTCTTCAAGAAAGCAGAGATAAATTCATTTAGTGCCTAAAAATTAGAATTATATACAAAACCGACGTATGGTGAAGTGAGTGACGCCACTTCAGGAGCTTGTCAACTCTAAATCTATTTAACATATCGCAAACCTTGAATAACTAGCCAAGACAGAGAAACTTGTATTATGTGAAGCCTGGATAAGGATGGCTGATGCCCTAGCCAGAGTAAGGACACTACTTTACTTTTTTTGAACAAAACACACTCCAAAAAATCGAAGAATATTGACCAAAACTGATCATTATGATTTATCATGTTTAGCTCAATAGTTAAGCCAAGTGGAAAATGAAAGTTGCAGTAATAAAGAATTTAATGGTTATAGTCCTCCACGTTTTCTCTTGTTGCAGGAAAAAAACTAATTTGAATTGACAATGCTTTCTATTTAAATTCTTTGTTCAGTTATTTTAAATTGTCAGTCAATTATCAACTTGGAACTATCAAGATAGAACATATACAAATGGTTATTCGGACGATTGAACTCCTTCTTGTTATTTGTGTTGTAAACACGATGTTTTGATCCATTCTTTGGCCTTCTTCCAGTGTAAAATCCGAGTGTGATGGTTTAAACAGAAGTTATGTTTAAAGGGAGTAACCCTTATAGTGCAGGGCCCGGGTGTTTCTGTGTCTTTGTCTTGTCGGGTTTAGGTCTGTTGAGAAGTGGAAGCCACATCGGGTTGAAATCCGCACTTGTCTGGCTAATTCATTTAGTTCACATTTCCAGATGTGGTCGGCCATAGCCGATTTTCCTATCTCGCTCCCAACCACATCTGGAGAGAGAACGGCGACCATTTTCCTCTCTGGGAGGAAGTCCAGATTATTGACAGAGAACGATGTCGGAAGCAGAGAAAAATCAAAGAAGCAGCTTACATCAAAATGTCGACTAAATGCATTAGCCAGACAAGTGAGGATGTGCAGAGTGCGGAGTGCAGAATGGATTGGCCGAAACATTGTGTTTACAACACAAACAGCAAGAAGGATCAATCATCCGAAGAACCATTTGAATATTAATGACCCTTCTCAAAACTATAGAAAATATAAAATAGAACATAGTAGGATATTTGTTCTGAAGACATCAAAGGAAAAGGATGTCATTTTTGAAGCTCTAAGAAAACAATAATTTGTAATGGTAACTTTTGAACATTTTAACATTATATTTCAGTGTGAAAAAAAAGTATACAATTTGAATATACAAGCACACATCATATCTACACAATATCTAGGGCCTTAAACCTTTGTGGTGGTGTAATAAACATCATAATTCTTCTTAAAATCATTCACATCTGTTGATAGCACTACATAATCCGGTAATCTATTCCAAAGTCCCACCACTCTAATGCTAAAAAAGAATTTTCTGATATTCTATCTTCTTCTATTTGCTTCTACTGTATATATCTGGCCTCTCAGTCCCTTGTACCCCTTCTAGTAAAAACTACATCAGGGTTTACTGTAAGGTTGATTTAATGACATATATTAACAGATTAAAAGTGCAGACAGAAGATAATGTACTTACAGGTCCTTTTATTCAAATAATGACTGCGGCCAACCAAACACGTGTGTCCTCTCTAATCTACTAATTAACACAATACCATAATGGCTGCTCGTTGAGCAAAACGTAAAACAGCGACCCCTAGCAGAAGTCTTCTGCCTAAGGGGAATAACTCATGATACTTACTTAACATTTACTACTTCTAAACCATGCATAATCTTAAATATTTCTATTAAGTCTCCCCAATCTCTCCTATTTTCTAATGATGTTAACCCTAACACTTTTAGCCTATCCTCATAACTCATACTGTAAATGTGTGGCCTCTCAGTCCCTTGTACCTACTTCTAGTAAGAAATACATCAGGGTTTACTACTTCTAAACCATGTATAATCTTAAACATTTCTAATAAGTCTCCCCGATACCTCCTATTTTCTAACGATGTTAACAGTAACACTTTTAGCCTATCCTTATAACTCATAACCATTAGGTAGAAAACAGATAAATTTTGCAATCTTTTTTTAAATTGTGATTCTGATTAATATAAAGTTTAATGAAGCATTAATTTTCTCAAGAGCAATGAGTGTACTCTAAAAATAAATTGAGCCAACTTGAATATAAGTTACATTCAGGTTGTGAATTACAAATTCAAAAGCTTTGTTGATATAATCATCATAAAAAAGGTTTTGAATGCTGATTTTTTAGGGCTGACAAGCAGGCTCTTTCCACTTGGAAGATTGGTGCAACATAATCTTTCTATCCTCATCCCATTTGATCCTGTGCCAGATTAAGCTAAGCTTAGTAAATAATTCAGGTTCAAACTATGGTAATTACTTTTGTATTTCTCTTTATACCACAAGAACTATAAATGATTTAGACACACAGGAGATTTGTAAAACATGTTTTCAATCACACTTTCATTGAGATAATCAGAAAACTGTAGAATTGTAGGTCTCCTTATATGTTCATGATGAAGTAATATATTAATTAATTAATATTATTAAATATCTGTTGATATAGTCAGCATAAAAAAGAATTTTTGAAAGTCTTATATAGAGACATATGTATTTTGTGTCATATTATGTGATTAAAGCATATGTAATCATTTTAGAATGCTGTTTCATTCTACATTAGATTGCCATTCTATAGCTGAAAGATTAACCCATTCCAGACTCCTAGGAGATGTATATCCCAAGGTTTCTATGACTGCTGGGATATATATGTCCCATAGATTCCTTTAGAAGTCTACTAGGATGTTACAATTCAGGCATTATGCATCTTAATAGGTTAGTCTTGAAAAGAGTCTTAAAGTCACAAAGTGAAATATGGATTTGATAAAGTGATACACATTTGAGATTTGATTTAACTCTTTTGGAACTCTTGGGACATATATATCCCAAAGTTTCTATGACTGCTGGGATATATCTGTCCCGTAGATCACTTTTAGAAGTCTACTGACACATACAGTGAGTGCAAAAAGGATCTGATACATTGCAGAAAAGTTTATTTTAACATAAGCTTCAAAATTAACAGAATTTGGACCAAAGATTAATATTCATTAATTCATTAATGTATATTAATTAAAAAAATATTGAACATTGAAAAGTTATGTACAAAAATCAGAAATCTTTGAACCAAATTCTGTCAATTCTGAACTGATATAGGGATGGTAAAATGAACTTTTTGAAATGTATTGGATACTTTTTGTACTCATTGTATTTCCCCTTAAACCTGCTAGATCCAGGGAGTTTTTTTTTTCTGGGGATCAGAGCAAGAGCAGATATAGTGGAATGAACACCTGCCAAGAAGTGACTTAGGCTTAAACAAAAAAGATATCGAGTAAGGTGAGCATTTGCATCATCCTTCCAGAATGTCATCTTGTCACAGGATACCTGACTCGTGCATGAGCAATGTATCCTTTGACCTCACACCATGTCATACCTGCTTCTTCTATCACGACTCCTGGATGCCTTGCCAACTAAATAATATGAGGGTTCTGACAGCACAGTACAGAATTGATCCCCAGTAGATATTAATGCGGCCTGTTATCCTGAGTCTGATACTCCAGATCTCAAGATTCGAGAGTAAGGAAATTATTATTAACTAGCATACCCCTATTGTCAAAAATGATGAAAATAGGTACTCCCTTCATAAAACCTTTAAAAAACTAACAACTTCTAGGAAGATTGTTAGGGTTTAATAGATTAAAAGCACAAAAACTATTGGCAAAAGAAAATTGCTTCTATTTTTTTTCTTCTTGTTAATGGATGTAGATCTTTACTCAAGTTGTTTTTTAATGATATCTTGGATAGAATAATAGTTTTAAATATATCATTATGATAAAACACTGTAAGTACTGAACTTCTTTGGCTTTCATACAAATGGCTTTTTTATATATTCATATTACTGATATACTTGAAAACAACTATATCAGAGAAAAGTCAAATTCATTCTGTTTCTTTGATGTTAACATCTTTTTAATCTTTATGTTGGAAACTAAAAGAAATATTTGAATGTGTTGGCAGTGCAATATGATCTTACTTACTTTACTTACCTAACTTAGGAATTAGCTTTCATATTTTATAAATAAAACCCGCAACAAAAAACAAATGACTATTTATTCTTTTTTTCTACTTGCATTGTTATTGGCAAGAGATGTTTAAGCAGCGATAGGAAGCCATAAAGACAAATATGACATCAGGAAAGAAACAATTTTGTCAGATAAGATAAGATAAGATAAAAGTAATCGACCATTTACAGCTTTTTGTTATTATTTTCTTTTGATTTCCGGTCCCTGTAAACAGTCAGCAAAATTTCCTATCAAGCCATTGGAAGTTCAAAGAGTTTTTTTGAGCTGTTGAACTCATTCTTCTAGCAATTTTTGTTGTTCCCACAATGTTTCAGCTCATCCATTCTACTGCCTTCTTCAGGTTTACTACCTGTTTGTAAAGAGAGGGACTCTTTTTCAGTGGTACCAAGTAAAAAATGGTAGACAGTTCTGATCCTTTATCTTGTAACATTTAGTTCTTCAACTGAATTACTGTATATGTCAGCATATAAGTCGACCCCAAAACTAAGGTGTTAATTCAAGTTTAGTTCAATATGTACCAGATTTCTACTCTCCAAAATAAGGCAGCATTGTGTCTATTAGAGTGTCAAGTTTATAGGGTCTAAATAGACTAATATGATCCATTAGGGAAAATACTTGATGCTTAAAAAGTTGACTTATATGCCAGCATATACAGTATATAACATGAAAACCAAACCAACAACTGGTTTTGACTTTTATTAATTATTTAAGTAGACACAGATTTAGAAATTAAACAAAAAATCAATTGAGCTTTATGTTAGTTAATTCCAACTTTATTTTAATACTAAAATTGGCCTTGTCAGCTGGGACCTAGAATACACCGACTTCATCCCCTGCAGAGGGGTAAGACCCCCCCAAACAGGGGCCACCTGTTCTTTACCAATGACTATATTAAAAAAAAATAATGTTTCTACATAAATTGTATATTCAAAAAGAAACCAAATTCAAACTAAATGAACCACCAACGGTTGATGTGCCGTTAAACAAATCAATCAATCAATCATTTATATTAAAATAAGTTTTTAGTTATAGGAAGCATAGTCTAATCTGTGTATTAAGCGATGAATGACCCCAGATTTCATCACTGCTGTAAAATAAGTTAATACTCATCACCAGTGGTGGAAATGGTGGGGGAGATCATGCAGGGAGATGGCGTATACTTACTTTTCAATTTCCAGGTTTTTTGCATATTCAGTGTATACCAAGTTCCCAAAACCCAGCCTTACTGTATACCTAGTTTCCAAGACTCATTTCCATCACTGCCAGTCACCATTTAACTTTTGCAACTGTGCTTGAGCAGGTGTTCCCAGTGTGTTGCAATAGCTAGCAGACCCCTTTACTAAAACAAAAATAACTATATGAAATTCAAATTAGAGTCAACATCTAATTAAAATTCAAAAGAATATATTTTTTGCTCTTCCATTAAAATGAAGAGTTTGAAGAGGCATTTTGTTGAAGGAGGTGAAGATTGTTAATACAATTAAATTAGACATTCATCTGCAGCAAATAATTAACTTCTGCTGCTTTTCTGAAAAGTTCCATGAAAAAAAAACAACACTTTGTTGCAGCTGTTCCATCTGCCTTTCTCATTGATCAATTCCCAACAGCTTTTAGATGTACCACAAAATTCCTCTTCCCTTCAACTATTCAGCTTTCCTGAACCCCGCCCCATGCAACTTCTCTTTAAATATGCTCTCCCGTTTTGAGAACCCTCATGGATTAGGCACAAAAATTCAAAGAAAAGTCAATCATCTACTTATGTAACAAGTTCACTTGAAGGCCCTACTTTCATTCCAGTTTTTGGTTTACTAAGAACTGCAGATAAAAAACGATATAGAAATCAGAGTGTTTTACTTTCTCAAAGGCTGTCAGATACAAAAAGGTTGGAAATACATATAACAAATTAAATATATATAAAAACAATGTATTTGAAAGTGATTTCAATCTTAAACCACTTGTAGTTCTAGAAATTGAGAAGCATATATTAAGAACCCAAGTAAGTGATTCTACTCTTGAGCAATATTGTGCCCATTTCATTAGATATTTTAACATACATCAAAAGTAATCCCAAGAAACATCTACTAAAACATTAAGATCACACAAGATAGGGGATATTTTGCCTATTTATAACCAAACAGATAATTGCTTAAGCATTAAAGAAATGTTGAAATGGCTACTCTAGGATGTTAAAACCATGAGAAAAAAAAGAAGCAGATTAGAATAATTTTGTATTTTACGAACTTAACAATATGTAGCGGTTTGAAGGAAAATATATAGTATGTATGTGATTATTAATATCTGACTCCATTAGGATAAATGATTGTATATAATGTTTCCTAGTTACAATTAACCCATAAGAACCCACTGTCACACTGGTGTCACATACAATTTAATTGATCTGCACAATCTCTTATATAATATTATATTTTATCCTTGATTTTAACTCATAAAGTGTACTAAGTGACATCTACTGAACATCTTGGTGCAATCATGTGACTGTGTGTCAATTTGCCTACCCAGGATCCCACATAATGTTCCTTCAAGTAGAAATGGGTCTGGGTTCTTATGGGTTAAAATGATCCATTTTCTTATTACATTAAATATAGATTATGATTATTTTTTAAATAAAGCATTTCTCCCTCTTAGGCTGCTTTAGGGAGGAAGATGTTGAAATGGCTACTCTAGGAGGGGAGGATGTGATCCATTTTCTTATTACATTAAATATAGACTGATTTAAAAACACGGAAGTTATATTCTAGTGAAAGTCCAAGAAAGGTATTCAACTAAAGCAATAACTTTATATTTGTTACTCAAAGAATATTCATGAGTTTCTCTCAGCCTTACTATAATGTAGAAAAGGTTACAATGATATTTAAGGAGGTGAACTCAGTAACCATGCTGTATGAAAAGGAAGTCTTCTATACATTTTCCCGAGGAAGTTAAAAATTAGAGCAAGCAAATTAAAAAATACAGTAAACAAATCAAAAAACAAGGTTAAGAGTTAATTAACCTAACCAAAAGACTGGCTCTCTAACTAAGAACCATGCATCATCATCTATCATCATATTTCCTCATTTAAACACTTTCTGCTTTAGAGTGTCTTTACATATACTGATAACATTGGCATATCAAAAACATGAACATTTTATTTATTATTATCTTCTGTATCTGTATGATAGATAAACCCAACAATGTCTCAATCTTTAGCCTTGAATTTTGAGAGAATCTTTTTGTTTCATTGGCAAATAGCAACTGTTTCTGAATGGAAAAATTAGGTAGTCTTGTTATATGGGCTATAGATTTTAAATATTGTACTTTGCAAAAATCAGATACTGATATTGTTTGTGTTTGTTTGAATATTTAAAAGACCAATCTAATTCACCAATTACCTCGGTAGCATCTTCTATTTCTTATTGTGTTTAGGAGCATTTTTCTTTTATAGCCATTTGAAACCATCTTTCACAAGAATCCAAGCCACACACTCTCTAGTTTAAGCTTTTCATGTTTTTTCATATCCCATGTTTGTACACTGTATAGTAGTCGGGAGTGAACACATACCTCTAATAATGTTTTTCTTGTTGACATCTTTATTCTTTGATCGGTCAGGACATGTTTTTCCATTTCTGGAAAGCCGATGATATTCTAAGTGTCAGATAATTTTCATGATTACTTTATGTTTGATGATTTTCTGTGTTAGTATCACTTGCTGTATGTTGATCACCTGAGTTTTCATTATTCACAGATTTTATGCAACATGCCCAAGAAAGGATCATGCTTAACATAACATGGAGAGATCACAAGACAGCACAATATATTTGAGAACAAACAGGAGTCAGAGATATCATAGAATGCATTAGAAAACTCAAATGAGAATGGGCAGGCTATGTTGCAAGAAAGTCAGACAACCGCTGGACATCACCACTCATAATGTGGATCCGCAGAGATCATATGCGAAATTGTGGCCAGAAAAAATAAGATGGCATGACGATTTAGTTCAGGAGATATTGGCACCATGATGCCTACGATTGAGACGTCTGTCGGCTCTTTGGGAAGGTCTATGTCCAACAACGGTCGTTAAAAGGCTGCTGCTGATGATGATGGATTTCCATGAAAACACAATCATATAAATGCAAAATACAGCACTTCAGAGCACTGCTCTAAGAAACCAATAATCAAGGCTCGCTGTAAATAGTTTGGGTGATATTGTATCCGCTTGTCTTACTCCTTAAAGCATATTTAAAAAAACTGACTGGGAGGGAATTGGAATAAACATAGATGAAGAATACTTAAGCCATTTAAGATTCACTGATGACATCTCCATGACATCGGAAGCATCCGAAGAACTACAAAACTTGTTAACTGATCTAAATAGGGAAAGCACAAAAGTAGGCTTAAAGATGAACAGAACAAAGACAAAAATAATATTCAACGATAAAGTACCCAAAAAGGTCATAAAGATAGAAGGAGAGGCTCTAGAAGAGATTGATGAATGCATTAAAAATTAGAGAAAGATCATGACTGCGAAATAAAACAACACATAACGATAGGTTGGAAAACATTTGGTATGAATAGATACATTCTGAAGAGCACCTTGTCAATGTACCTAAAGCGTAAAGTATACAATGGTTGCGTAATACCAGCCATGACAGATGGAAACATTGAAATTAACAAAACGAGCTGAAAACCAACTTAGAATAGCACAGAGAGCCATGGAAAGAGCAATGCTAGAGATAACTCTAAGAGATAGAAAAAGATCAACATGGATCAGAGGGAGGACTAGAGGGAAGGATATTATACAAATAATTAAGCAGCAAAAATGGAGATGGGATGGTCACTTAGCAAGATAAAATGACAACAGATGGGGGAAAAGACTGGTGCTCATGGGACAGTAAACGCAGTAGGAAGAGACCAGACACAAGATGGATGAACGATAAGACATGGCAGAGGTTAGCACAAGATAGGTCGTCATGGAAAAAGATGGAAAAGGCCTTTGTCCAGCAGTGGACCTATAACAGCTTCTGCTGCTGCTAATGATGATGGTGATGATGATGATGAGATATATATATATATATATACAGTGAGTACCAAAATTATCCAATACATTTCAAAATGTTTATTTCAACATACTTATACACCTTCAAAATTGACAGAATTCGGACCATAGATTTCTGATTTCTGTAGATAACTTTGATAATGTTCAATCTTGTTTCAGTATTTTTTTTGATTCCTGCAATTTTTAATCTTTTAATTATTAAGACCAGCTGTTGATGAAAGCCATGATATCATCAGCACATCAACACTGTCATTCAATTTAGTTTTTTCCACCCAATCTAACAGACCAAAAATTTAGCTACAATCTTGTTAGATTTTCAACTTTTCTTATTAACCGATTACAATTAGTATTAAAATCAATTATAATATCTCTTACTGTTCATCCGTTTGCATCTAAATTGTAAATCAATTCATGAGGATTTTGTACATAACATTTTTCTGTTTAATGTTTAACCTCAATAATAACATATTATCATGTAATAAAAGTTAATAAAATTCCTATTTCAACTTAAATATTACCAATGTCTAATAAGTCCTGTATTTACAACCCCACCCCCCAAAAAAATCAAAATATAGCACCACCAACAGAAATTGTTAGTGTCCTCCATTTTAAAGCAGACACCTTTTGTCTGCCTACAACGTACATATTTGATTTCTAAAAATAAATGCAAAAATGTATTTTAACTTGTAAATTGATAAAATAATATCAACTTAAACAGTTGACAAATCCTGAGATAAAAATAATTTTAGATATTATGATATTTTTTTCATAAAATTAATTATGAAAGAATGAATTAAGGTTGACAATTCTTATATTCACGGCTGATTTTTCAGTAAATATGTTGCATTTTGGTTTCACCTCAAAGACCAAGTTGGTTTCTTTGCTTCTTTTAAAACTTTCAATGAAATTTTTGTTCGGTATGAATACCATTCTACCATTCTGAAATCTGCAATGCAGTCAAATACAAAAGTTTTATCCAAATCCAAAATCAAAAATGGTGTTGTTTCATTTGTGTACTGACTAAATACATTCCTTTCCTCAATCCGTCTTTCTTTCCCATCTTTCTTTCATTTTAGATATTAGAAACCGTCAACCGAAACTGTCACAAAACTGTCAGCATAGGTGTCTTCAGTTTTAAGCTGGTTGGGCTGACTGGCTGGTTATGTATGTATGTATTGTGCATACAGGCAGCACCAATACAGTGAGAGGGATGAAAATTTCAACATTTACTCTTTATGTCTAGATAAAACAAAATTCTTCCCCAAAATAGGTTTTTAGTGGCGAGTTCAATTTACAATGTAAGTTTATGCTAAATTGATCCCTTAGTTTCTGTCTGGCAACATTCAGAATCTTTTTAGTGATTGTTGCCCAACAAAATGCGAGAGAATTAACTTATTCATTGATCACCCCTTTTTCCAAATTTTTTAATTGATCACCCCCAACAAGGTATGCTGCCAAAAGACATTGGTCATGTGACGGTTTCTATTGAGTGACTAACCAGAACTGTTTTCTTTTTTAAATTTTTTCTTTTTTTCTGTTTTGGTCTTTTTCTGGCTTCTGCTCTATTTTAGTAAAGCTCGAATGCCGCATTGCTAAAGTGTTCAGCAAACAGAACAATAGCTCTCAATCCATCAAGAATACATCATTAACATTATTCATAATGCTGCTTATAGCAATGCTTAACAATATAGAAGGCAGGTCCTTCCCTTTGCGAGATATCAGTTTTGCAAAATATCAGTCAGCTGTTGGAGAAGTGACACCCACAGTGAAATATATACTGCATTTTCCTGGTCCCTGTTGATGAAGACGTTAGATGTACAGTGTCGGCCATAAAAGAGTACACCCACAGCACCTTTTATAGATTTTTCTTCTAAACCAAACATAGCAGGATTTTATTATTTCAGTGTAACAATCAAAACTGATATAATCTGGTATTATTCATGACCAAACTCTACTGTTGCCAAAAATATGAATATGGTGCCATTCAAAAATGATTCCATCTCTACAAAAAATATTTTTGGCAACAGAGTTTTAATACTGTAGAGTTTGGTCATAAATAATACCTGATAATATCCGGTTTGATTCTGTAATGTTCCAATAGAAATAATAAAATCCTGCTATGTTTCTATAAAAAACGTGGTAGGGGTGTACTCATTTATGAGCTACACTGTATGATGTATTTGAAGGAAATTGTGAATTGAATTGAGAATGTACATTAAAGAGAGAAAAATAAGGAAAATAAGTTACTTCTCTTGCCTTTTGTTGGGCGTGATCACTAAACAGTCTGAATTTTCAAAAAAGAAACGTGAAAACTGCCTGACACAAACTAAGGGACCAATTTAGCATGAACTTACATTGTAAATTAAACCACCCACTAAAATCTCATTTATGGGGAGAATTTTCAAAAAACAAAAGAACAATTCTTCTAGACTTAATAAGGAGTAAATGTTTAAATGTTCAGCCCTCTAGCTCCATTGGTGCCACCTGTACACGTGATAGCCATGCAGAATCGCTTAAAACCTGAAGAAACTTATATTAACAGTTTGGTTGACGGATTCTAATAGAACATTTAAGACTAATTTATAAGGTGGGGGGAGAGCTATTTTGTATCTTTTTGAACTTTATGAGATGATAAAAGGATAGTTTATAACAAGGTATTTGGATTTGATGAAGTAGAACACTGGAGGGAGACAACCAAAATTGACCCATAAACGTTGCTATTCCACCCAGTAAATATGACATATATGCATACACACACATATATGCACATTTATATCTTATTATAATGGAGCTAGTATACATAACCAGAACTATGGGCAGATAACTTGTGTTTTGGTTTTAACAAGTTGAATAACCCCTCCTAAGAATGGGTATTTAGCTAGTATCACTAATGTTGTGATATTAAAAACCTTCAACCAAAACTGTCACCAAAACTGTAAAAATAGGTTTCTTCAGTTTTCAAGTCAGTCCTGCTGGTTGGCTGGCTATATATGTATTACATGTACAGGCTACACCAATGGAGCTAGAGGGCTGAAAATTTAAACATTTACTCCTTATTATGTCTAGAAAATAACGATTTTTTGTTTTTTGAAAATTCCCCCATAGCAGGTTTTTAGTGGGGGTGTGGGTTCAATTTACAATGTAAGTTTATGCTAGATTGATCCCTAGATTGTGCCTGCTTGTTATTTTTTTAAATTTAAAAAAAGGTGAGAGAAGTAACTTATTCATTCATCACCACTTTGTTTAATTGATCACCCCCAACACAGCATGCTGCCAAAAGATGTTGGTAACATGACAGTTTCTATTGAGTGACTAAGCAGACCTGTTTAGTAAGGGGTTATTAAAACATTTTATCATAATATTGTTCCTCACATTTCTTTTAGAATCAGACAATAAATCAGATAAAATATAACATTTTATTCCATTCTATTATTGTTTTTCAACTGTTGGCCTGGGGATTGGTAGAGAGTATATTAGACAGCAGGAAACACTATATATATTTATACGTAAGTACATCAATAAGTCTGTAGCCTAATAATGAAAAAAACATTTATTTTACTCAATAGATATTTACTTTTCAACATTATCTTCTTCCACGTCAATGCACAACCCAATGCGTCTCCAATAATCAAAGTTGATCACATGTAAAACACTGATAATATCGGGACGTTTTTTAAAATGACAATTCTTATAGGGCCTTATAGGGTCTTTCTGGGGGATTTTCATATCAAAACATAAAGAAATTAAAAATTGATTAAAAACAAGGTTTGATCACTATAGATCACAATACTCTAAGTTTTAATGTTTCCATTGACTTATATTGTTATAGGTGTTTCTTTACTATTTTTTAAAGTTTGATTCAACTGGCAAACACAGTTTGAATCCTAAGAGTTCTAGTCATGATTGCTAATATCACTTTGACACTATTACCAGTCACGGCGCTATGTCCAACTGTGACCCCCTGAAAATTGTTAAATTTTTGCCCCTCACAAAAGTAAAAGGTTTAAACAGTAGGTCTGATTGTGCCCCCAGGTCTCCTGGCCCCCCGCAGTTGCAGATGTCTGTGGGCCCCACGAGCCGCCTTTGCTAATAGTATGAGGAAAATCAGCTAAACTCTCAATGCAATCTGTCCTACTGTCAGTTATATTCAAGCAGGGATGGATCCAGAATGTTGAGCAAAGGAGGAATTCCAAATTTTTTTAAAATTCCATCTGTCTTAATGGATATAATACATTTTTGTTTTCAAGGTTAATTTATGATTATTAATCACTGCTACCCACAACACTGGTTTATTGCTGGGTTTAGGTTATTCATGTGTTCTGACATTTATATGTATGTACTTTGCCCAGCCCTGACCGTTTATAGTAGAAACTTGAAATGTTGTACACACATTCCCCTCAATGAATAGGGAAAACATTCATTTTTTTTTAAAAGGGGGTTATGTTAAATGGGTCCCTTAGTTTGTGCCCAGCAGGATTCATGCTTGTTCTTTTGAAAATTTGTACTTTTTAGTGCCCAACAAAAGGCGAGAGAAGTAACTTATTCATTGATAACCCCTTTTCCTAACTTTTTAATTGATATTAAATATATGGCATATATGGGTGTCAGTGATTCATAATTTCCCTTGGAATG
>VCCN01000387.1:11693124-11708893 GCA_006491835.1 Architeuthis dux
AATGAAAAATAATGGAATTCTTCTATGAATAGAATTTTTAAAATCTTTTTAAAAATTACCTATCAGTCATAATTATTTCTCTTGATATTAACATTCAAATTTTTATATGAATTTAAGAGCTAAAATAAGTTTAGCATAGGTAATATACAAATAATGAAAAACATATGAAAATCACAAATTCAAACTTCACACTTAAATCATTCATCCTTTACTTCTCATCCTCTTAAATATTGACCAAATAACTATCTTTGAGGGTCAATATCTGAGGGGAAATATATTCAAATTCATTCAAAGTTCCTGAACTGAAATTAACTTAAAGTTGGAATTTTCTGATCAAAGTTGAGATGTAGTTTTTTCTTTATGACTTATCAACTTGGGTTGAATGTTTTTTGAATTATTTTTATCTTCCACATTTAGTTTCAAAGTCTTCAGAGTTTATTTTGGTTTGCAAAGCATATTTCCAATTCTTTTGTGATAAGCTAACTCATTATCTGATTTCATTGAATATATTTGATCCCTTCTTTTTTTTCAGAATGACGCATAAAGTAAGTTAAAAAAGTTTTAGAAACCATCTACCAAAACTGTCACCAAAGGTTTCTACAGTTTTTAAGAAGGTCTGGCTGGCTACGTATGTGTCGTGTGTACAGGCTGCACCAATGGAGCTAGAGGGCAGAATATTTAAGCATTTACTCCTTATGTCTAAAAAAAAACATTTTTTTTTTTAAATTCCTCCCAAATATGTTTTTAGTTGTTGTTCAATTTACAATGTAAGTTTATGTTAAATTGGCCCCTCAATTTGTGACCAGCAGTGTTCATGCTAGTTTTTTGAAAATTCAGAAACCATCAACCAAAACTGTCATCAAAACTGTCAACATAGGTTTCTTCAGTTTTTAAGTTGGTCTAGCTATGTATGTATGTATCAAAGGCTGCACCAATGGAGCTAGAGGGCTGTAATTTTCAACATTTACTTCTTATTATGTCTAGAAAACAATTTTTTGTTTTTTCAAAATTCCCACCAAAAACAGGTTCTTAGTGGGGGGTTCAATTTACAATGTAAGTTTATGCTAAATTAGCCCCCAGTTTGTGCCCGGTGGCATCCACGCTTGTTTTTTGAAAATTTGGACTTTTAACGATAAAACAAAAGATGAGAGAAGTAACTTATTCATTGATCACCCCTTTTTCCAATTTTTTAATTGATCATCCCGAACTCGGCATGCTGCCAAAAGACATTGGTAATTTGACAGTTTCTATTGAGTGACTAACCAGAGCTGTGCCACCGCATAAAGTAAGCTTGAAATTTGAATTATTATTTTCTATATTTGTCTGCTTCTCTTGCGACTTTCATCCAGTTCTTGCTTCAGTTTTTTTACTAAACTTTCAGACGGTTTTTATATATCGAGTATTGTTTTTGTTCTTTATCTAGAGTTCTCTTCATTTCTGGTCTCGTGCAAACTTTTATATTTTTTCAAACAACTGGGTTATTTTTCTGTGCCTTATTTTATCAGTTCATTCTTAGAATTCTTTATCTGAATTCCAAATGGTTTTTTTCTCAAAGCCATTATCATCAAAATACTCCAACCCAGCACTGACTCTCATCATCATCATTGTCATTATCATTAACCTATCATTATCATCATCATCATCATTATAATCTATAAAGCAAATATAACCAACACAGTATTTGCCATCGACACATTATCAGCAAAATCCCAAATGATATTACCTCCATCATGAGAGGCGTAGCTTAGGAGTGCTAATTGAACCCCCCTGGCCCCTAATGGAGAGGGGCCCCCAAAAGCTTTATGAATTGTTTACCTACTGCATTTCTACTGACAAATCTCACTAAATGTTGGAGCCAAGCCCCCCAGGTCCCAAAATTTTTAGCTACACCTCTGTCCATCATCATCAACTCTAGCTTTAATAGAATCAGAAAAATCATTGTCACTGTTAAGTAAGTATCTTTTGAGTTATCCCCCGGTAAGGGGGCGCTGTTTTACGTTCTGGTGAACGAGCAGCTATATTGTTTTTAGGGGATCAGTGTGTTGTTGACCATGGTCATTGTAAATATGTATGAATAAAGGATCTGTGTCAGTACGTCTTTTGCTGCCTTTTATACCAACCTTACAGTCACAATTCCTGTCATTATTACTATCACTGGTGGAAACATAAATAAAGCATCATCCTTATATTAAATGCTGAAGATCAGTTTAATCCTGGTGCATTTGAAAAAGACATGAACCCTAAAACTTCTCTCATTTATCATTCATTTTTTGATACCAGATACCAAAACAGTCTTAATTCTTCTTTTTGACATAAAGTATGTTTTTGTTTTTTTAGGTGGAGAAAACCGGGTTCATTTTAAAAATTTTATTAGATATTGTTAACCTTATTAGGATAGTAGTTGCCCCCCTTGTATGTTGTGTGGATAGAGAGGTCAGCCATATTAGTTTGTGTGTATATAATTGGAGCACATTCAAAAGAGCACCTTGCCAATGTGCTTAAAGGGAAAATATACAACGGTTGCATAATACCAGCCATGACATACGGATGCGAAACATGGAAATTAACAAAACAAACTGAAAACCAATTCAGAATAGCACAGAGAGCCATGGAAAGAGCAATGATATGGATAACTCTAAGAGATAGAAAAAGATCAACTTTGATCAGAGAGAGGACTAGAGTGAAGGATATTATACAAATAATTAAATAGCAAAAATGGAGATGGACTGGTCACCTAGCAAGAAGAGATGATAATAGATGGGGGGAAACACTAACTGACTGGTGTCCATGGGGCAGTAAATGAAGTAGGAAAAGACCAGACACAAGATGGAGGGATGAGATAGAAAAGTATGCGGGTAGGATGTGGCAGCGGTTAGCACAAGATAGGTCGTCATGGAAGGAGATGGGAAAGGCCTTTTGTGAGCTTGGGTTAATGACAGATATTAACAGGTTAAAAATGCAACAAAATATTATGTACTTACAGAGATCCTTTATTCATATAATGACCACAGTCAACCCAACACGTGTGTCCTATACCGAACTCTTTATTCTACTCCTTAACACAATCAGTAATCGCTGCTCGTTCACCAGAACATAAAACAGCGCCCCCTAGCGGATGTCTTCTGCCTAAGGGGAATAACTCATGATACTTAACACTTTTGTCCAGCAGTGGACTTATAGGCTGCTGCTGATGATGATGTTAGAGGCATGTGTGTGTTCTGAATACAGAGTTAAATTGGCAGTTAGTTCTTGGATGTTCCACTGAGAAGTAGAAATTATTATCCTGCTGGTAGTTGTCAAACTCCAGTCCAAGTTCGAGTTGACTTTATTTTTTCCCCATAACAAGAACAAGAATAATCCTCACCTCATTTAGTGGAGTAAACTCTCCACTGTTTGTCTATTCCATCACGCTAAACCAAACCAATATATGAAATTAAAATTTCCCTACTGTGATTTGAAATCATGACCAAGTGATTGCTAGGCAACTCTCTTACCAACTGAGTCAAACAAGTCTTATCATCATCATCATCATCAGCCGTTATAAGTCCACTGCTGGACGAAGGCCTTTCCCATCTCCTTCCATGACAACCTATCTTGTGCTAATCTCTGCCAAGTCTTACCGGCAAACTTTTCTATCTCGTCCCTCCATCTTGTGTCTGGCCGTTTCCTACTTCTTTTACTATCCCATGGGCACCAATCTGTTAGTCTTTTCCCCCATCTATTGTCATCTCTTCTCGCTAGGTGGCCGGCCCATCTCCACTTTTGTTGCTTAATTAGTTGTATAATATCCTTTACTCTAGTCTTTTCTCTGATCCATGTTGATCTTTTTCTATCTCTCAGCGTTACCCCTAGCATTGCTCTTTCCATGGCTCTTTGTGCTATTCTAAGTTTGTTTTCTGCTCGTTTGGTTAATTTCCAGGTTTCGCAACCATACAAATTTATTTATTATATACAAAATACAAAAGTTGCAGTATTCATCTTCAGTTGGAATAGAAGTAAGAGTGGAGGTTGACCCTGCAGCATGTTTACTAAAAGTGAGGAAAATTGGATCTTTTAATTCAACAGATAATTTTTTTAATACCATATACCAAAAGATACTTAAGTTTTTTTACTATTTCATCTGCATTTTAACCTTTATTTAAGTAATTCCGACATTTTTAAGAAGACCTGGTAATATTTTTTCATATTATGTTGACAGTTCATAGATGATTTTTTAATACTAGTATATACCAAAAGAGTCTTAATTATTTTTATTTAGATTTATTTTACTATTTCTAATGCATTTTAACTTTTCAGCATTTAAGAATAAATAATTTCGATATTTTTTAGAAGAAGACCTTATTTATTTTTCGTTAACAGATCATGGATAATTTTTTTAATACCCGATACCAAAAGATTCTTAATTCTTTATTTTGACTAAATTTTGTTGATCAATTTTTTGGTTTTGGTGTGAATTTTCAATTTTTTCGTATTTTTATTACATTTTAACAGGGTAACAAATTAGTTGAATGTTTTTCTTTTGGTAATATCGGTGGGTTTAAATTACTGAATTTTTATTTAAGATTTAAATGAAAGAAGATGTCAATTAGTGAAGGAAAAGAAGGCCAAGCAAAGAGCTTGAGCAAGAGAAGACCAGCAAACAGCAGGACTTAAATCAGCCTCTTTATACAATGTCACTCATAAGTACACCCCTACAACTTTTTTTATAGAAAGCTAATTTTCTTCTAAACCAAACATAGCAGGATTTTATTATTCCTAGTGGAACATTACACAATCAAAGCAGATATTATCAGGTATTATTTATGACCAAATTCTACAGCATTGAAAATCTGTTGCCAAAAATATTTTTGTAAGGTTGATATAATGACAGATATTAACAGATTAAAAATGCAAACAGAAGACGTACTCACAGATCCTTTATTGATACATATTTACAATGACTGCAACCAACGACACCCACATGTGTCTTCTCCAATCTCCTCCTAAAACCAATATAACTGCTTGTTCACCAGAACGTAAAACAGCACCCCCTTATTGAAAGTTGATATGAACTCTCCTGCCCAAGGGGAATAACTCAAAATACTTACTTAACAATTCTTTCTTATAATAATAATACCTGACAATATCTGTTTTGATTGTGTAATGCTCCATTAGAAATGATAAAATCCTGCTATGTTTGGTTTAGAAGGAAATTAGCTTTCTATAACAAAATAGTAGGGGTGTACTCATTTATGGGCGATACTGTATAACACACTATGCTATATATATTGACAACAGATAAATGCAAATGAAATGGATGAAGAAGCGCAGTGAAATTGACTGTCTTCGAACTGCAGAAAGGAAAGTTAACACATGAAGAAGTCAATGTTAGAAGTGATTTAGAAAGCATTTGTATTGCTGCAAAATGACTACATAAAACACAAAAAGAAACAGCAACAAGGCTTGAAACCGAGAGATTAAGAATTATTGAAAGACAACAGAAACATAGGAAGTAGGTATGAACAAAATTAACAAAAATATCAGCGTCAAATCAACACCTGAGAAATCTGGCAAAAATCAGCATATTATTAGATTTTAATAAAATTTTGGATACCTTAAAGGATGGATATTTCATTATATAATTGTCAATTCCAAATGTTTAGCTTTTTTGAAAAATATTCCCAAACTCCTGGAATGGAACTCTTACTTTGGGATTTAAAAAAACAGGAACATTAATTAAAATATTTTTCTCCTCAGCAGATTTTAAGTTTTATGTGATTAATTAATTAATAGTTTATAAAGTTTTAAAAATAAGTTAGATAATTTTAGAAATTGTGATTACAAGGACATTTTTGGAATCTGTCAGATGAGATTTTCCAGAGAGTATGAACTGGGAATTGTGTTAAATTGTAGATGTTGTTTTTATTTATGTACATTTGAATATGTTTTTATGAATTTTGCATTTGTTTTCAAGTTGATGTGTAAATCTTGTGTATCGATTGGAGATGCCCAAAGAGGCATAATAAAATAATAAATAAATTAAAATTTAGCCTTTTGATATGGAAAAAATTCTTTTTTTTCACTTAATATTTAAAAAAGAGAATGTTTTTCATCATTTTTATTGATTATTTTGATATTCTTTTAATGTATATTTTTTATTCTTTCTATATTGTGCTTCAACTGAAATTTATTTAAAAATATTAGTAAAAGAATGAATAATTAAATATAGCAAAATGATGAAAAAATATTTACTGGGTGTAATTTTCATATAATTTCATATATTTCTTTCTGTTTTTTTGTTTATGTAAATTGCCCGCTATTTCAAATTATGGGAACTGCAGATGACAACGCACTTTTTTTTTGCACTGCGCAGCTATGGTGCATTTTCATCTTGTTTATTTTTCCCACTCAAATATATTGTGTTTACTGCATCCTGGATTATGTCCCCTTTGTCTACTACACGTTTTTAAAATAAGGTTAGGGTTAGGGTTAGGTATAAATAAGAAGGTTAGCTGTTAGCTGAGGTCAATATAGGGCGATTATTGCAGTGGAAAGTGGGGGGATATCATGTAAAAGTACACAGCTATTATTCAAAATAGAAAATATACAATTGTCTAAAAGAATAGTGTTAACAACAACACCTTTTCTGAAGAAGATTTTCTACCTCATACATGTGGACCCATGGATTAAGACCACAAAATTATTACTGTAAGGTTGGTATAATGTTTTGGTATCTAGTATCAAAAACGATGAAGGATAAATGAGAGAAGTTTTAGGGTTCATGTATTTTTCCAATGCACCAGGATTAAACTGATCTTCAGCATTTAATATAAGGATGATGCTTTAATGGAAATTTATGTTTCCACCATTGATAGTAATAATGGCAGGAATTATTACTGTAAGGTTGGTATAATGACAGATATTAACAGATTAAAAATGCAACAAAAGACTTACTCACACAGATCCTTTATTCATACATATTTACAATGACCTCGGTCAACGACACACACGTGTGTCTTCTCCGATCTCCTAAAAACAGTATAGCTGCTTGTTCACCAGAACATAAAACAGCGCCCCCCCTTACCGGAAGTCGATAAGCACTCTTGCCTAAAGGGGATAACTCAAAAGATACTTACTTAACAGTGACAATGATTTTTCTGATTCTATAAAAGCTAGAGTTGATGATGATGATGGACAGAGGTGTAGCTAAAGACTAAAAACAAAGTGTGGAACCAAAGGGTTAATGCTCTCGCGGGAGAACATTTTCTAAATTTAACCAAATAGAGAATTTTAGTAGTATATAGTGAGGGAAAACCGTTCCCCTTCCCCCAAAAGTAAGGGAAAGCCATTCCCACAGCACTACACCACTCATTGTTTGCCAAAGTTTCAATGCCGAACATTTTTCATCAGAGCATCCATCAGATGGTAAGTTCAACAATTGTTGTCACCAATGATGGAAATGTGTTTTGGGAACAAGGTAAATGGTAAAGCTGGGTTTTGGGAACTTGGTATACATTAATGTCTCCATTAGTAGATATTGAACATACAAAAACCTGAAAATTGAGAAGTAGCCATACCCAGGCCCGGTTTAAGACCACAATGGGCCCTACACCACCAATAATTTGGGGGCCTTCCATATTAAAATTATATGACATCTAAACAGTAAGTTTATATTGAAACATAAACATAGTAAAAATAGTTTATTGATAGGGAAATTTATATGGAAACATGAACATAATGATAAGATATGTACAAATATTTAAAATAAAGACTTTGTGAGAAAACCATTCAATGATGGTTTCATTGAGGAGGTGACATCATTTTCAAACTAAAGAATTCAATCATTTCTGAGCCATTGTTGAACAGAATCAGTTTCTGATCACTGATAGTTTGGAAAATGAACGTTCACCTTCACACGTTGTGATTGGCAATGTAAAGAATAGTTGCAGAGCAGTTGGAACAGTTGCAAATGTCAACTCGGCAACTGGAAAATCTTAGAGAAAATTTATATGTATCACAGATTTTTACGAAAATGAAGATTTACTATTTAATAAATTCAAATTTCTAATTTTCAATAAATAAGAAGTTGTTGAATTAACGCAGACATTTTTTAAAATTTATAATTAGACAATGTAAAAAATGTAAGATATATGCAATAAATTATAAAGATAGTAACAGCGTCTCATAGTATAAACTAAAAAAGGGGGTATTTTATCTATAAAATAATATTTCTATTCATATACTAAATGTATTAAGTAATTATTTTATTTATGATTGATCTTTTCCCCAAGGGAATAGTGAAAAAGTTCTATATTGGTATTTATTTGTGGCCCCCCTCAATGTCTTGGGCCATATGCTAATGCATAGCTTGTGTATAGGCTAATCTGGCCCTGGCCGTACCCATACCCGCATCCCCCCCCCCAATTCCCATCCCTGGTTGTCACAAAGGTAAGATAATACTGCCTAACCAAAGAGAACCACCAGTGTATCTTCGTGATTGAATGATTATCCAAAGAATTCCAATAACAAACATTTCAAAGGCAACATCAAATTAGTCACTCAATAGGAACGATCATGTCACCAATGCCTTTTGGCAGCATGCTTTGTTGGGGGTAATCAATTAAAAAATTGGAAAAAGGCCTGATCAATGGTGGTCAGTGATCACTAAAAAAGTCCAAATTTTCAAAAAACAAGCGTGAATGTTGCCGGACACAAACAAAGGGACCAATTTAACATAAACTTATATTGTTAATTGAAGCCCCTACTAGAAGTCTATTTAGGTGAAGAATTCTCAAAAAACAAAAAAGGTTTTTTCTAGACATAATAAGGAGTAATGTTCTCATACAATCACCAAAGTTTAGCAACGTTATGCCTGGTTAATACCTATGTTATGATTTGCGTACCCGGCCACCTGTGGCGGAAATGTAAGTGACCTCGATCACCTTGGGAGATGGATGTATTGCATCATTGTTGTAAACAGGAAATGGTGATTGGTCATTGACTCCGTGAGACACCACGTATGCATCAGCGGAGCCGAAAGGCACAAAACCGCTGTCCCTGCTGAGGGGACAGCTTGGCTGTTCTCCTTGTCTCCTCTCTTCCACTCTTCACTATCCGGCCGACAAAGATGTATGTTATATGTAATAAAAATATGTCCAGATATTTTTACAAGCAAGTCTTCGGGTTTCCTTTCTATCCAAGCCCAGGACACCCCGCTATATAGCACCTAGATGGGTGATCGTCTGGAAATACCAGGTGCCGTAAGAAGCCAGTATCATGTAGAGAGCCTCCTATGGCAATCCCGTTAATCCTCCTAAGAAGACCGGCCCTGTTGGCTGGGGCTTAGAATACGCCCTGCATAGGGGTAAGACCCCCCTACACACACACCCAAACAGGGGCCACCTGTTTTTTCACCGCAGTCGCAAGACTCTAGTTAAAAATAAATAACCTTTCACCAAAGTCGCAAGACTCTATTTTAAAAAAAATTGATTTTGGCATTAAATGACCCATCAAGGCTTGATATGCAGCTAAACAAGTCAATCAATCAATCGATCCTGAGGAGACCAATCTCTACACTATACAAGCCAAAGCCCCACTCCCCTACCCCTGCTGAACCCTCTGACTGGCCTGGCTGCGAACGACAAGAAATGAATGAAAAAGAACAAATAATGTTTTGCCTTTGAAATGTCAGGAGAAGTTAGAAAAGAAGAAACTCAAATATTGTGTTCAATATTTATACTCCAGTTGTTAACATTGTATTCAAGAAAGACAGAAACAGCGACTGAAGACGTTATAACTTACCAACTGCGGATGAAGTGAAGATTTAGAAATATTGATGGAAAACCACCTTTTGAATGAGATTTTCGTGTTTAGCCCGAAATCTTGAAAATCCACTCATCAATTTGAATATATTGAGTCCGAATCTTGACCCAATGACTTACACATTTATCTAACCCTATGAATAACCAGGACGACAACCAAGAATGAACATTAATCCTGAACTGAATTAATAGATGCACCAATATTAGCATGTTGCAATACAAAGTTGCACAAACAGCACTGAGAGAAAGATACAACCCACTTTTGAACGGAAGAAAATTCAGTAATGGATTTGAATTATGTCAGATATCAACAGGGACGTCTCAAAGTTGAACTTTTGTCAAACTCCGATACAAAGTCTGGAGTTGATTTTGTTTTCCTACCGTAACAAGAACAACAAGAACGATCCTCACCAAAATTATGGGTGTAAACCAATATGTAAAATTCACATTACCTTACTGTGATTTGAACTCATGACAATTGATTTCCAGGAGGCTGTCTTACTGACTGAGCTGAATTGACAAGTCTTAGATATTAACGGAAATCATCATACAGATATGCACTGGCTTATTTCATTCTAATAAATAAATACATCTATACAAAAAATATATATTTTTATCTATTATATATACAATACAATAGTTGCAGTAATCATCTTCATTTGGAATATAAGTTGGAGTTGAGTGTGACCCTGCAGAAGCCAGTCTTGTCTGATTATGTATCTACTGTTGTTGGTGATTCAAGAACTCATATAGGGTGGACAGTTATTTTACCATCATCATTTCAAGGCTCTCCTAGGAACATTAGAAAGTGGAACCATGATGTCATGGCTATGGTAAGAAAGTTTGGAAAGCCATATTTGTTTATCACTATGATGTGAAATCCTTCTTGGAATGGGATTAAGGATAACCTCCATCCAGGATAACAGCCTTCATGCAGACCAGATATTGGGACAAGAGTCTCTATCATAAAATTGCGCAAGCTATTGAAAGATATCTTAGAATATAATCTATTTAGTAATGTTAAGGCATGTTGTTACCATATCGAATTCCAGAAACGATGTTAACCACACGCACATATTCTGATCATTTAAACGAGGAAGATAATTTTAATGACCCGGATGAAGTTGACAAAGTTGTATACGCAGAAATACCTGATCCCTATATTGAACCGAGACTTAACGAAATCATTAAAAATTGCATGATTCACAGTCCGTGTGGCAATCTTAATCCTAATGTTCCATACATGGAGAATATTAAATGTATTAAAGGCTTCCCCAAGGAATTCAAAGAGCAAACTGAAGCCGATGTTGATGGATTTCCAATGTACAGAAATGTACAGAACATGGACAAATATTACTGTACAAATGGGCAATCATACCATTGACAACAGAGACATTGTTCCATATAATAAATATCACATGGTTTTGTTCTTGCTTGTACTTTTCGCAAGGATGATACAAGAAATATTCAGGATGAAATAATAAATATTAATGCATATTGATGTTTCACCACACAAAATTCTTAGCAATAGTGATACCAGAAATGTCTAGGTATTATATGCATTTCGATGCTTCACGTCAGTGAGTTATAATGAATCTTCAGATTTCCGATTTAATTCAAATATCAATAGATGCTTACAGCAAATGCAAAATTTCGACAAAACATGTCTGGTTAGTCACTCAATAGAAACCGTCACATAACCAATGTCTCTTGGCAGCATACCATATTGGGATGATCAATTAAAAAATTAGAAAAAGGGCTGATCAATGAATATGTTACTTCTCTCACCTTTTGTTGGGCAGTGATCATTGAAAAAGTCTGAAATCTTCAAAAAACAAGTGTGAATGTTGTTGGACACAAACTAAGGGATCAGTTTAGAATAAACTTACATTGCAAATTGAACCCCCCACTAAAAACCTATTATGGGGGGGGGGGATTTTAAAAAAACAAAAATAAATTGTTCTAGACATAATAAGGAGTAAATGTTGAAATTTTTTCAGCCCTCTAGCCTGTATGCATGATGCATGAATTGACCGCCAGCCAGACTTAAAAACTGAAGAAACCTACATTGACAGTTTTGGTTGATGTTTTCTAACAAGATATTCAAGATAAGCAACATTAAGTAGATTCTTTTTCCGAGAGAGGTGAAATTTTCACTTATAGCTGAGTTCCATGACCTTTTGACCCCTGGTGACCTAATTGGCATATCAATTTGCATAACAACTATTGTAATTAATAGAATACTTTAATACAAATATTTTATAGTATTATTTGTTGTTCTGTGATGTATACTTCTCAAGATATTGAATTTTCTGTTTCCCCTATCCCTAAATTTTGGTACTCTCCCGGCGTTGGACGGCGTGGCTTATGATGTCTTTACTGGGATTACTGCCAGGTAGTTACACAACAAGGTCTAGTTCATGAATATAAAGGATAACTTAGAGCACATCACAGGGACCCTGTCAGCCAACGGACTAACTATGTTTTGGGGAAATGATCCAATCCACTGAGTCAAATATAGTATAGTGGTTGAATTTAATTTGTTCCAATTCTTTAATCCAAATACAGGGAATCCAAACACTAGTCCCCTATATTTCTCTGTTAAATTCCTGAAGTCACAACTGAAGATCAGTGATGGAAATATGTTTTTAAAACTAGGTATACGGTAAGGCTGTATCTAGGATGTATATTCGGGATCACAAACTAGAAATGGAGAAGTAGATATACGCTGTACCCCTGCGTAACTCCCAATTTTCACCACAGTTAAAAATGATGACATGAAAGTGCAGGAGGGGCGTGAGTAATTTCAAGAGGGGGCGTGTGTAATTTCAAAAGATTGGTTTAATGACAGAACAGAATATCTACTTACAGGTCCTTTATTCAAATAATGGCTGAGGTCATGATACACACACGTGGCTTCTCCAGCTCTCTGATCTACTAGTAACACAATGCAATATATGGCTGCTCGTTGACCAGAACTTAAAACAGCGCCCCTTAGTGGAAGTGGATAAGAACTCTTCTGTCTAAGGGAAATAACTCATGATACTTACATAACTGAGTAATTTCAAGAGGAGACATGAGCGCACTGGTAAAAGTGAGAATTTCTCAAATTATTTTTGGAATCCTTTTAAGTGTTTACATAAGTGGTTCTCAAACAGTTCGCCCGGGTGCACTGGTGCACCCCAAGAAGTAACTAGGTGCACCCCAAGGCAACCGAGGAGAAAAAAATACATGTATAAAATAGAGTGTAACTGTTAAATACGCAATTCTCCTATCCAAAATTCACAAATTACACATCCACACTTCAAGATCTAATCAAAAATGATATGTCTGGCAGCATAAAGTGCTCGTTTTTCTCATTTTTATAATTGACTATTTAATTTTGGGCTACTTACTGTTTCGTATTTCTTTCCTCATTGACGTCTATTAAATGGGCTATTTTGGGCTTTCAATTTACTTCTTTATCAATTTAGGGAAACTGTATTTTAAAATACATTTAGCACCTTTGCATCTGCCCAAGGCCATTCCTCTGTCTGTCTTTAAAAATGTCAATCTTTGGATATGGGAGCACAAGAGATTTATTATGATTTTTACGTGGTGTACAGTTACAATGGTATTTTAATTTTAATCAAATAAAATAACATAAGAAAAAAAAAGGAAAAAAAAACAAAATACCTACCTTTGCACTCAATTTGAAGCCATTGTTTTTGAATTTAGTTATTTTAATTTATTTAATTATGTTTTGGATGTTTGTGTTGCAGTGTTTCACAGGAAAGAACTATTGTGGTACTCAAAAATGATGGTTATTCATTTCAACCCTTAACTTAACTGGTCTGTTCCTACTTTGTTTACTGTCCCATGGACACCAGTCAGTTAGTATTATGCAACCATTGTATACTTTATACTTTAAGCACAAGATGCTCTTCAAAATGTCTCTATTCATGCTTAATGCTTTCCAACCTATCATTTTGCATCGTTTTATTTCTCTGTTATGGTCTTTCTCTAACTTTATTACCTATCCTAGGTAGATTTATTCATCAACCTCTTCTAGAGTCTCTCCTTCTATCTTTATGACCTTTTGGGAACTTTATCATTGGACATTACTTTTGCCTTTGTTCTGTTTATCTTTAAGCCTACTTTTCTGCTTTCTCTATTTAGATCTGTCAACATGTTTTGTAATTCTTCCGTTGGCTTAATTTTAGTAACTTATAAAACATTTTTCTACATACATTCATGTATAGCACGATTTTGGCTCAGATTTTAATCCAAAATTTTCTGTGTTATAAAAGAAGAAATACGGTAAGTAGTGTTTTTAAAAATATTTTTAGTGCGTTGTGATATTTTACTTCTTAAACATTACTGTTATCTTTGTTCTGTTCATCTTTAAGCCTACTTTTCTGCTTTCTCTATTTAGATCTGTCAACATGTTTTGTAATTCTTCCGTTGGCTTAATTTTAGTAACTTATAAAACATTTTTCTGCAAATACATTCAAGTATAGCACGATTTTGGCTCAGATTTTGATACAAAACATTTTGTGTTATAAAAGAAGAAATACGGTAAGTAGTGTTTTTAAAAATATTTTTAGCGCACTGTGATGTTTTACTTGTTAAACATTACTTTTGTCTTTGTTCTGTTCATCTTTAAGCCTACTTTTCTACTTTCTCTATTTATATCTGTCTACATGTTGTGTAATTCTTCTGTTCGCTTAATTTTAGTAACTAATAAAACATTTTTTGGCTCAGATTTTGATACAAAATGTTCCGTGTTATAAAAGAAGAAATACGGTAAGTAGTATTTTTAAAAATATTTTTTAGTGCGCCGTGATTTTTTACTTGATCCCTAGTGTGCTCCAAAGTCAAAAAGTTTGAGAACCACTGGTTTACATAATAACGTGATGAACATAATATATCAAAATCTATGCTTTTCATGGATTTGCAGTTCCCGTTTCAAACTAATCATTTGGTCGAAGATGCGGAGGCCAGGTTCAACTACCAAATGGGGAGGGTAATAAAGTTAAGAACCACTGATGTAACACAAGCTGATAAGCTCAGTTTGCTCATAAACAATAATTTGCCGTCAGAAAATCAATGTAAGTTCTGACCCTACAACCCCGACAACACATTTGGTTTTATGCTACACTGTTGACCCATGAAACCGGTCAAGTTGCCTGCAGGTTATCATCTTGACCAATCATACAGACAGTTACCGGAAGAAGATAGTGTTTTCTCCGACACTATGTTACTGGACCATATCTCTTATATATTTAACCTTATATTGAGAAGTGCAGAAATATTGACCTTATATATTCCCTGGCTGAAGAAGATCACAAATTAAAATCTGTACAATATTGCTTGCGATTCCTCAAAGGTTTCAGAAGTTACTAGGGTCATTGGTAGAACGATGTTCCATCGCATGATCTAAACTCTCTTCAAGATGTTTTTGGCCTTTGTGATGTTTGCAATTTAATATCTGAAGAATAATCTATGTCTGCCTTCTTAGATAAGATGTTGCTCTCTAAGGATGCCACATTGTATATCTTTACACAACTTCACTAGGATAAAATAAAATTAATATATAGATGATAGAATACAATTTTCTTTTAGAATGAACATTTAATAAGGTTAGCTGGGCCAATTGATGGCTGCTAAATATCAAATTCTCAGATCGTAATTTCAGAACTTCAAGTTGCATCATGGGATGTGGAACGGCTGAGTGAGTATTACCAGGAATAACCACTTTCCAATAAATATAAGAATATATGCACCACAGCTCTTTTACAATCAAGTTTCATAACATAGCAAGACACATTGATATTAGTCAGATGTTTATTTTGACATTCAGATTATAGTAAGACCAGTTATCAAACTTAGTACATCATAGTCAGTGAACTCCAATGCTACACTTATTTTTATTGACTTTAACCAAGTAACACGCCTAGCTGCTGCAGGGTCAAACTCCACTCCAACTT
>VCCN01000387.1:11807949-11818130 GCA_006491835.1 Architeuthis dux
CTAAAAACCCTAATATTCAAGTTGGAAGCAAAAGTAGCATTGATTGATAGTTCCTAAAAACCCTAATATTCAAGGTGGACGCAAAAGTAGCATTGGTTGGCGGTTCCTAAAAACCCTAATATTCAAGTTGGACGCAAAAGTAGCATTGGTTGACGATTCCTAAAACCCTAATATTCCAGGTGGAAGCAAAAATAGCATTGGTTGACGGTTCCTAAAAACCCTAATATTCAAGTTGGAAGCAAAAGTAGCATTGGTTGACAGTTCCTAAAAACCCTAATATTCCAGGTGGAAGCAAAAATAGCATTGGTTGACGGTTCCTAAAAACCCTAATATTCAAGGAGGAAGCAATGGTATAAATGCACTTATATCTTCTATCTTACTTAAGATAAATAAATATCTGCTTCCATGAATTCCCACATTCTCCCTCAATCACATTTTCATGAACTGTTCAAAATATCAGCCTAGAATTCATTTTATATAATGAAATAAATGACTTTTCAATTAGCTGCCACTTTGGTTAAAATTACAGAGAGATATGAAAATAAAATAAAATTTAAAAAAGACAGAGATAATCAAATTAACCGATTTCTGTTTCATTGTGTTACAGCTAAATCATGTTGGATACACTGGGTCTCGTACGATCATTTAAGTTAAGCAACATCGAACCTTGTCAGTACCTAGATGGGTGACCAACTGGGTATACCCGGTGCTGTAAACAACTGGGGATCTTGCAGAGAGCCCTTGGTCGCCTCCTCATAGGGGGAGACTGATCTCTGCACTATGCTAAATGATGCAGCCAAAGGCTCCCTCCCCACTGAACCTTCTCTCTGGCCTGGCTGTGAAAGACAAGAAATTAATAAATGAATATTTTATTATGGTTGATACTTTTTGACTACTAACAGTTCAAAAGCACCTGTCCACATCTTAGAGTAATGAAGCCAGTTCATATTAAAAGTAAACAAGCCCATATGCTGTTAGGTAAGTATCATAAGTTATTCCCCTTATGGAGAAGAGTCTCTATCCACTGCTGCTAAGGGGTGCTGTTTTATGTTCTGGTCAATGAGCAAACATTATTGTATTGTGTGATTAGTAGAAGAAAGAGCTTGGAAGGACACACATGTTTCGTTGACCGCAGTCATTATTTGAATAAAAGGACCTGTAAGTACATAATCTTTTGTTGCATTTTTAATCTGTTAATATCTGTCATTAAACCAAGCTTACACAAGCCCATAGTTATTTTCCTCTGCATATACACCACAAACCAATCAACTTAATCAATATTAATGACCAAAGAATATATTTTATATATTTTTTATATTCGTCTATAAGTTTCAAAAGAGCCATTATCTTTCTAAGATTTGTTTGGACAATTGAACTCATTCTTTGTGTCAACAACATCCGTTAAATTGTCCGAACAAATCTTGGAAATTGTATATTTCTTCACTACTTCTTTCCCCAACTGTTTAAGATGCTTTTAATCTTAGATAATGGAATGACTGATGCTCTGGAGTTATTTTCTACAAATATTTCTAAACATCTTAAAATCATAAAGCCATTTGAAAAAGTGTACTTTTGAAGTTGGTCGAATTTTCAAACTAATGTTTAATTAGATATTTATAATATTATTACTGAGAACTTGTTTTATCCATTAAATGTAGTCATATGATATTTTATGAGATTTAAAAGTATCTGAGTTCGGTATTTCTGAGATGAGGTGTTAGTATTATTGATACTATTGTTCGGACTGAGATCCTCATCTTGGTTGTCATTTCCACAAAACTTGACACCTGAAGAAGGCCGGAGGGTACATCGGCCGAAACGTTGTGGAAATGACAACCAAGATGAGGATCTCAGTCCGAACAATAGTATCAATAAAAGTATCTGTTCCAAATTGTCATGCTTGAAAATGTTTCAATTGTTCTGCCAAGATTTGCCAACATAATCTTATTATCGTCAGATGTCCATGTGGCATTCTATTATGCATTGGATATTTATTCTATTTATTAAAGTTTAATGTTTTGCTTTCAACTTAGAACACTGAAATACTCCCAATTTATTGATCAATACAGGCCTCCGCTGTTATAATGCAGTTGTTCATGTCCAAGAAAGCCAACCACATTATAACCAGCCACAGTAACTGTATGGACATTATTCAAGGTGTTATGATATACTACAACGAAAAGGTCATTTCCAAGCCAAACACCTGTGTGGAAATGGAAGTGACCCTGTCACCTTAGGAAATGCATAGGTGTCCTAAAAACAGAATGTGGAAACCGGAAAAGACACCAGCGTGGGCGTTCAAAACCCTATAAAGATCAGAGCCGAAGAAGAGACAGAGAAAACTCAGACCCGAACAGAGGCAGACCACCTAGGGCTGGGGAGGCATAAGACCAAGTTCCCGTGTTAGGAACTGTCTCTCGGGCACACCATATCTCTCTCTCACTCATCATTCTCAAGCCGACAAAAATGTAACTTGAGAAATAAAAATATGTCACTTATTTTTACAAACAACTTCCGAGTCCTTCCTTTCTATCCAAGTTCAGCATTTCTTTCCGCAAGTGAGCAACCAACGACGAGACGACCCATAGCAGCAGAACAGTGTAAAAGTGCTACACAACACATATATAATATATATAATATATACAACATATATATAATATATATTTAATGTTTTTTATTAAATAATACCACCAAAATAGTTCCAATATATTACGAAATATACAGTATACCAAATTTCCGTAAAAGCAAAATATTTCCATATTACCATCAATGACTTAATGCAAAGACACAAATTCACAATATGTACAAGACAAGTTTTCAATACATATTTGACACCTTGTAAAAGAACTAAAAACATATAAATAAATAATATTACATATAAACAAGTGGTGCCAATCATAACTCGGAAAAAAACAATCTAGAATGCATCTCAAAAGTTGAAATCTCAAAACTAAAGATCAAACTTCACTCACTCGATTGTATTGTATAGATTTTAACCTTTTGGCATGGTGTGTCTCGTAAATGGTCTACCTTTGTTTTTCAAATTGAAGAAATTTAATATTTTAGTCATATTAAGTAAGTCTTTTGATGTAATTCTTTTTTGATTTGTGGCTTTCTGGACAAAGGGGTGATAATATTGGTAAGAATTTTGGGGTCCACCATCCACCCACCTTATATCGCAAACCATGGTATAGTGAACTGTAATTCCTGTAATAGCCCTGGCATTTCTATGTGACAAGTAATGTTAGACAGCCCAGGCGGGGGGGGGGGTCACAGATTTGACCCCTACAGGTGTCGAAAGTCATAAACAGGTTATCGAACAAAACCCAAACTGCCGGAAGACACACCAAGTGTTGAGAAGTCATAAACAGGATGTTGACTAAACCCTGAGTTGCAGGTGGCGGGCTGGAAAACCAGCATGGGCGTTTGAACCCCATAAAAGACACAGAGCGCCCTCGGAAGCAGAGAGATCACTTAGGCTTGGGATAAGGACAGTACTTATCTCCCTGTTGTCAAAATAACTGTATGCCCTGCTGTCTAAGAAAAGTCAGTCGGCTCTCATTGTCTCTTTCCCACTCTTCATTCTCTGCCACTGAACAATGTATCTGATGCAATAAAAATATATCATCATATCTTTATAAAACAAGTCTCCAGTCTTGCCTTTTCTCCACGTCCAGAATTTTCCTCACACAGACCTGTGGCTATACAACAGTAAGAAACAACACTGTCACTATCTTTTAAAATGTGCTGTAATTTTATTTTTAAAACCTGATAGCAGTCTTCTGACACTTTGGTATTTCTTAGAAGTTTTAATCTAACTGGCTAAATGATTATGGTTACAAAAAGCATAAAATGTCATGATTTTCTTCTTTAGAGGAAATTCTAAAAATGCTTAGTGAATGAAAATAATCATGATATTAATTAGTTTCAAATCTTCGAGAAGTCCGTTTTCCCTATCTTTTTCTAGTTACCAATCATGGCTGCTTAGTTTTTCTTTAAGTTTTGGTAACATTTTATGGCTGCACAATTAGATATAAACATTTTTTATTGAATTTCATTTATCAGCTTCTGCAACCAGCATTTATCATTTGAAGATTCTTGAATTAAGATTTTTTAATCCTCAACAAATTCTCTGTTTTTTTAAGATAAATAAAGATCGTCTGATACTTGTAAGGTTTTAAGTTTTCTCTCGAAAATTAAAAGTTAATCTAACAAGAGTTATCTTTTGTTATGCAACATTGATGTTTTTTATTTTATTTTTACAAAACTAATAATTGATTGGAAATCTGCTTGAACAAACACATTTGCTGAAATTAGTCACTTTTAGTGATCATTATAAACTTTTAACATGAAAAATGTCAAAAAGAATTAAGATAAAACAGTTGCAATTATGGTTATAGAAGTATAATAGAGAAAAAATGCTAAGCTTGTAGACAATGTTTCCTCTAATGATTAGTAGTCAGTGTATACCAAAATCTTATCTTGGGCAAGTTTTTCATGTCACGAAAGTATGTGTGTGCTGAATGTTACATGTGTAAACTTCAAATTGTTTTAAGGTATTTAAAAAAAATGACTAATAGCTTAACAGCAAGTTCTTGCGTTTTGTTTGGCACTGATCACTAAAAATATCTGAATTTTCCCAAAACAAGCTGACACAAACTAAGGATTAATTTAGCATAAACATACATTGCAAATTGATCCCCTGACTAAAAATCTATTTAGAGGGAGGATTTAAAAAATACAAAAGAAATTGTTTTTCTACACTTAATAAGGCGTAAATATTTAAATTGTGTGCCTTCTAGCTCTATTGGTGCGGCATGTATGCATGATACATACATAGATAGCAAGCCAGCTGAACCTACTTAAAAACCGAAGCAACCTATGTTGACTGTTTTGGTTTCTGGTTTCTAAACATTGGAACTTACAATGCAACAAATGAAAAGGGTTTCCGGTCTCTTTTTCTTGATTTGAGCACTTTTCTTTATTGATGATGTTTTAATGACAAACAAGGTACATATACGAAAGATGATTGATGAATAAGGTCTCCAATCCTATAAAACAAGTTTTAGACCAGATAGAATAATGAAACTGGTATCAAAATGAAGTAAATTCATTTCTCTTTAGAATAACAACTTTATTTCTCAACATAGTCACCATTTAGTGTTATACATTTTTCCTAACATTCTGTCCACTTTTTCATTCCATCCATGAAGAAATTTCTAGTTTACTTTCTGATTGGGCAACTTCAACTTTGTCATCGAATGAAAATGAAAAATGATTTTTTTCAACGCATGGATGTAAGGTAACTCTTTCATTAAGGGGGAAAGAGGGCTTGATTTGCCTGAAATTTGATCATCAAAGTTTTAGATTCAAGGAAACAAAGGTAGCTCATATCAACATGTTGACTGAATGCATTAGTCAGACAAGTTCAACCTGATGTGGCTTCCGCTGCTCAACAGGCCCAAACCCGACAAGACAAAGACAAAGAAACCCCGAATCCTACATTATAAGGATTACCTCCTTTGAAATTAAAAAAACTTCTGTTTACACCATCACATTCGGATATTACATCTGAAGAAGGACGAAGAATGGATTGTTCTAATCGTTGTGTTAACAACACAAACAACAAGGAGTTCAATTGTCTAAAGAACTATTTGAATGTTTCTATCTCCAAATAATAAAAGTTACACTGACAAACGATAGTAAGACAACAGTTTATTATGAACTGCTTTTCTTACAACCTGGTTTTCCACTGATGATCATAAAATGGCCGCTCCGTGCTCGGTCACGTGTTCACCAGAATTAGGGAGCGCCCCCTATGTAAGGGCCATAACTCTGTACAGAGAACATTTGTTATTAACATCCACTATTAGAAACACCACTCGGTAGGAGACTTTACTTATCAATCACCCCTTGTATATTTTTTGTTTAAGGTATACTCAGACTAATAATACAGTTTTAGAAGTATAATTGCTTAACTGTTATACTTACATGTAACAGCTATAATCTTCATTTGGAATACAATGCCTTAGAAAATCAATTTTCCATGCAATGTTTTTTAAAGGACTAAAATTTGTCTGAAAGGTTAATGTGTGTCTCTCTTTCTTTTGGGAAGAGTAATGATATTTTCCAGAAATAAATGCTTTTGAATATAACACTCAAAATTCACAATAAAAATGATTTATTGGATTATCTGACAAAAAAGAAAAGGAAACAATGAAAGACATTTTAAAAATAAAATCAAAAACAGGGAACTAAAGGTTTTTATAAAAAAGGAAGTCTTTATTTCTTCCAACCAATAAAATGCTTTACACACACAAGCAACTAGTACTTTACTGCTGTTGGTTTAGCTGTTAAAGAAACTACGCTTTTAATGCCGGGCATTTCACACAGACGCGTACGGCTAGACAGCTAAAGTGATGGTCTACAGCTTAACTGCTAATCAATTCATTGACAAAGAAATTAAAAAAGAAAAGAAAAATGATAAAACAAAATGCTTGAGACATCTAAGTGAATAATCTGAATTCTCTATAAAGGTCCAAAGATTACACTGAACAGCTGCTCCATTAACAACATAATGTTCTAACGATACAAAGAATGTAGAAAAAATACAGCTTTTAAAGTACTTTATTTTAGCAAATTGACGAGGTTGAACTCTATAGAGACAATCTTTATGATAATTCCCTTTTGGAGTTATTGCTCACATGTCTGTGTGACTCAAGAACCTTTACAACTTAAGGATGCAAGTCTTCAGGATTGTAGCTTTCTCTTGGTTAGCGACACAAAATCTAATTTATCAAGGCACTGGGGATCTGTCCACAAGGCAGCACCTCCCAATTTCTCTCAAAGTTATAAGTTGAATTTGGATTTGAAACTTTCACTGTATAACCCATAAGAATCCAGATCCATTTCTACTTGAAGGACAATTATGTGGGATATAAAACAGACCAAATGGACCACATAAAACACTTTCCTGAAGTTCTTTTTTAAATCGGACTCTTAGTTTCCGAGATCTATAAAGTGACTTATATGTCACATTGGGAATTTAGGGCAAATTTTGTCATCATTTGAAAATACATCAGCTTGACAGATTTTATTTGCTTAGTAACACTGATTAGCCTTTTTATATGCATTTCCACAACATATATCGAATTTATAACTTTTGCTGGTTAGATTTAACAACAAATTATTTTTCAGGTGTATTTTATAACACAAAAAGTCTGAAAACTGAATAAAAATAAATACGACTGCCTCATATTGGAGGTCTTCTCAACAAGCTACTGTAGCTGTAGGACATTGTTTCAAATTATGTTTTATTAATAATTTAATAAATTAGACATTATTTGTTTAAATTTGTGTTCACAAAATGTATCAAATATATTGTATAAGGAAGGGACTGTGCAGATCAATTAAATTGTATGTGCCAGTAGTGTCACAGTGGGTTCTTATGGGATAATGTTAGATCTACGTGATCTATAGAGAAGTGTTGGGTTAAGTGAATTAAAAAGGAAGGAGATTATGTTGAAAAATAAATATTTGTTTTGTAAAATAAATGCCTTTTTCATCATTATACAGATTTATTGATTTACTTACATATGCAAGAAATGAAAATAAATCCTTTCCAGGTTATAGTCATGTAAAAGATGTGTTTACTACTTAACAAACAGTGATGGATATGGGTTTTGAGAACTAAGTATGCAGTAAAGGTTTTGGGAACTAGATATACTGTAATGTCTCCATTTGTAGACATTGAACATACACAAAAAACTAAAAATTGAGAAGAAGGTATAAGCCCCCATTTCAACCATTGCTAACAAATTCAATTTTACAAAATATAGCAATGTTGAAGACACGCTTTTTCTTGATTCACTTACCCATGTTCTTACTATTTACTTAGGTCTGATGGGATTTTTTCCTGCTTATATAAATGCCTGTGTGGGTACACAAAATGCCTGTGTGGGTACACAAAACAAAATTAAGTTATCCAAGAGACAATCAAGTCATATTATTGTAAATCAAGTTATCATCATAAGGGAAATATTTGCAAACAGGAGGAAACATTTTGACAAGCAAAGGAAAACAATGGGAAGAGAGATACAATCAGTGATGGAAATGGGTTTTGGGAACAAGGTGTACGGTAAGGCTGGGTTTTGGGAAAATGGTATATGGTAATGTCTCCATTAATAGAAAAAAAACCCAGTAAATTGAGAAGTAGGTATATGCCGTACCCCCACGTACCAACCACTGGATACAATAACAGAAAGAGAAACATAGTAGATGGAAAGGAGAAGATTAGAGTGATAGGAAGAAAGATAAAGTGGAGGAAAAGAAAGAAAATAGAACTGAGAAAGAGAAAAAGAACATTAAAAAGGAATAGAATGAGAGGAAGATAAGGAGAGCAAAGGAAAAGAAAAGAACAAATAAAGAAAGAATCAGAAAGCAAAGAAAAGAGAATGAAAAAAGAAGAAAGATAAAGAAGGATAAAGTGAGAAGAGGAAAAGAGAGAAAAGGCAAAGAAAAGAGAGAGAATGAAAAAAAGAAGAAAGATAAAGAAGAGGAAAAGAGAGAAAATAGACTGAGAAAGAGAATGAGAACATTAAAAAGGGATAGAATGAGAGGAAAAGAAGGAGAGCAAAGAAAAGGAAAAGAATAAATAAAGAAAGAATCAGAAGGCAAAGAAAAGAGAGAGTGAATGAACAAAAAAAGAAAGAAAAAGTAAAAAGAGTAAAAGAGAGAAAAGGCAAAGAAAAGAGAGAGAATGAAAAAAAAGAAGAAAGACAAAGTAAGAAGAGGAAATGAGAGAAAATAGACTGAAAGAGAAAGAGAACATTACAAAGGGATAGAAAAGAAGGAGAGCAAAGAGGAAAAGAAGGAGAGCAAAGGAAAAGAAAAGAACAAATAAAGAAACAATCAGAAAGCAAAGAAAAGAGAGAGAATGAAAAAAAGAAGAAAGATAAAGAAGAGGAAAAGAGAGAAAATAAACTGAAAGAGAACATTAAAAAGGGATAGAATGAGAGGTAGAGAAGGAAAGCAAAGGAAAAGAAAAGAACAAATAAAGAAAGAATCAGAAAGCAAAGAAAAGAGAGAGAGAATGAACAAAAGAAGAAAGATAAAGTAAAAAGAGGAAAAGAGAGAAAAGGCAAAGAAAAGAGAGAGAGAGAATGAAAAGAAAGAAAGAAAGAAGCATAAGGTAAGAAGAGGAAAAGAGAGAAAAGGCAAAGAAAAGATAAAGATAAAGAGCAAAGCAAAAAGAGTGGTCGAAAAAGAGCAGAGAAAGAATCATGTAAGAGGAATTGAAGCTTTTTGAAGTAGAAAAGTAGAGAGTAGAGAAGAGGAATTGAAGGTTTTCTTTCCCCTGCTTTCATATAACTACTATAAAATAAGAAAATAAATGCTTTATACTGTTTATAATAAAATGTCATATTCTACCATAAAGCGTTCATGGCGTCTTGCTCTGTACACAATGGTAGTAAAAAATGTATTTTTTCTGTTGGCTTTCTTTTTTGATTTACATCATAATCACATAAAATCACAACCATACATTTTCATGCATAAATTCAAAGTTCTGCCAAAAGAGTTTAACCTAATACTCTTCCTATTCAACATTTTAGTCCCCATCACATTAAATATTTATAGCTATTACGACTCACCATATTTTTTGTTTGTTAAATACTGAAGTACAACTCAGATGCCACAGAAAGAGTTCAGAGGAGAGCCATCAAGATCATTCCGAGATTGGAAGATATATCCTACACTGAAAGATTAAAACAACTTAATCTAGAGACACTTGAATACAGAAGAAAATGTGCTGACCTATTAGAAGTCTATAGAATCCGGAACAACATGCATAGAGTGGATACTGATGTTCATTGATCAAAATGCCCTGATAAGAAAATTCTCCTTCATCTAAATGCTGTAAAACCAGAGGACATAGCCATAAACTACAAATTCAGACCTCCACTGGTGTTAGAAAACATTTCCAAACGCATGGAACAGCCTAAGTGAAAAGACGATCACATACGAGAATAATCAATATTTAAAAAAATAATCTTTAATCTGATTTTGGACATACAACTACATTGAAGCTGGCTTAATGATGCAAGTAACTGCAGTCAAAAAAAGCTTATTTCAAGTATATTCAAGTATCATCATCATCATCATCATCAGCCGTTATAAGTCCA
>VCCN01000387.1:11822324-11834322 GCA_006491835.1 Architeuthis dux
GCAAATTGTTTTAAGATGTCATAACATTAAAATAAGAATTTTCATTTTTATATAACTTCATATTTTGATATCTCTTATTTAATTTAGAAAAATATTTGACAAAATTATCCTGTTTATTATCAGAAAAATGCCAGCATTAGAGATTTGCCTCAAACAGAGTGTCCATTATTTACTTATTTTTTTCTTTTGGACAAATATCCTCATTTGTGTTGTTTTTATTACAACATTTCAGCTAATACATTGGCTGAAACATTGTGATAAAAACCAAAACAATGAAGATGCTGCAGGGAAACAATAACTCTTCTCAGAAATTCAGACAAGAAATTATTTACATGATATTCTTATCACCAAAATTTCCTAAGTATCAAATTGTTATTTTATTATTTTGTGGATTCACACAGTGAATACTAACTTTATGTCTCAATAACCCTTTCATTATCACTGTTTTTAAGTAAACAGCATGGATCAGAAACAAAGAAGTAGTTTCCGACTAAATGTCAATTTGCATCCTATATACAGGTATACCTTGAGTGTTTAATTCATACCAAAATTTTCTGTACTGTTCAAAACCGCACTATTCAAGGTCTTATTATAATTTAACATGATTTTTTCAGCTTATACTTAGTTACATTAATTTGTACAGCAATATCATAACCTTACTACATCAAAACCCACACTAATAAGGTGTAATAACTCATTTTCATTTAGCTAAAATTAATACACATCTGCAGAAAATACCAAACTATCTTAAGTCCTTTATCTTCAGTTGACGTCACTTCCTTCTTGCTCTTCCCATAAATACAATGACTTTCTGTTGCTCAATGCTCAGTTTTCAGTCAACACCAGTTACTCGGTCTACACCGTTTGTTGAAGACTGTATGCTCTCTAGTATACATATTTCCTTTTCTATGTATTTCCTTTTCTTACAGTAACTTTCTATTAGCTTAGTCATGGCCGATTGTAGCACTACAGCTAGTATTGAGTAGCTAGCATCACTTTTTGACCAGTAAATTTCCCTTTAGCACCGTGGCTAATGTAAATCCCTTGTCAACACATTCATGATGTTGAGCTTCATAAACTTGCCGGCGTATCAAATTGTGTCTGCCTTCCTCACGCCTCGCTAGCTTTTGCGAATACCCTGATTCATCCATGCCTTGGTTTGTGAATTTACCAAACTTATTAAAACAAGCATTACCTTTCACTCCATCGTCAGGTGAAAACATGACAATTAAACTCTATATGACACGAGTCTCCTCTATTTCCATTATCATTTTTTAGGACTAGCCAAATTAACTGATTCTCACTTTTGTATTTCTCCATACAATAAGTATTTTATTCTCTCAACACAATCGTTTTTTGTTTCATGTTCATTATTTCAACCAAAAACATGTAACATTTATATTGTCTTTGTATATTAAATGTCATGTAAGTTGTATGTCTACAAATATCTGCATTTGTTTAAGTTCTGCTTGTATGGACTTTCAGCCTTTATTCTATTATTGTATGAACTGTTTTCCTTTGTTTGACTTGAAATTTACTGCATTGATTTTGTTGTCTTAGGATGGTGAACCCACTTGATAATTTCATGTTCCATAAACAAGATGGCCACTTGCCTTTCTTGTTCAAATCTCTTCCATGACATCACAACCCTTCCAGCCAATTGGAGACCTCCATTCACATCACGTGGCATCCGCGTGTGAACCCAGATTTCTCAATGCATGGCTCTTTGCTTCTTTCTTTCTATACTAGGCTTCAACAAGTAACTACTGTTTATTATTAAATTATCCCATTCTAATATAGAACTCCTGTTACCTAAACCTACAAAACCCATCTAGGAACCCATCTAGGTTGAAATGAAAGAAAAACTAGAGAAAACTAATAATGAAATACTTCATCTAAGTAATTCAGACAATTTAAGAGTTTCTTTTGTACTTAATTCAGTTTGCTATCTAATTGAATGCTTAAGAAACTAGAGATGTGACGTTTTACAAAGCAACACCAAAAGTTTCACCAAGAATTTTACGAAACCAATTCAATTAACTTTTTCTTTGATGATCACAAGAATGTCAATTGGCTTCATACATTTTGATCTACTCGTAATTCTTTTCAGTCTTGTCAAACCAATTATCACCTATTTAGTAGATAAATGGTCCTTTGGTAATCAATATGTTAAGGTAATAAAAGTTATGGACACCAGACAGAATGGCATTTTATCTGTAATATTTATAACTTCATTAGACAATCATTTCATTTCTACAAGAACCTGATACCCTTTGGAGTATCAATGCGACAATGTGTTAGACCACATAATGGTAAAAGGTGGAAATTTATAACTTGAAAATCAATATAAATGGTGTCATATTTCTATTGAAGAATGAGGTTCGACTTATTTCTCTTTTAATATACGTTAGATTCATTCTTGTATGAGAAATAAGTAAAAGAAAAAAGAAAAAAGCTCCTCACATTAAGTTGTCTGAATTTCTGAGATGAACCATTGTTATTATAATTCATTTTTTTCTTTCATCTTATTTTTGTTATTGCGTTGGACACACCGGTTCTTATACGATCACAGAGGTTAAGCAACATCAAGCCTGGTCAGTACCTACCATTGATAGTAGAGATTTTGCACACACACTCCCTTCAATGAGTAGGGAATTTTTATTTGTTTTTTGAAAATTCCTCCCATAATAGGCTTTTAGATATGCAATGTAAGTTTATGCTAAATTGGTCACTAGGTTGTGCCCACTTGTTTTTTAAAAATTCAGAACTTTTTTACTGATCACATCCCAATTTTTTAATTGATCACCCCCAACGCAGCATTCATATATGCTGTGTTGGGGGTGATCAATTAAAAATAAAAAATTGGGATGTGGCAGTGATTCATAATTTCCCTTGGAATGCTAGTATTCAGTGTGTCTTACCCAACAGATTTGTATGTGTCTCTACCCAAATTATGTATCCAAGATTTTAGTAGACTCTACAGAACAAGAAAAAGATTCTATTTCTTTAATGTTATTTTAATGTTTTAGGAGTAAACATCAAACCTTTTGTGCTTCAGTTCCTTACAGTAAATATTGAGCCTAACAAGCAAAGGCTATTCAATGGATTTTTATGGCCTGTGTATCAAATATTTAAAGCTGTGGGCGGCCCGACAGTTAGCGGCACATAAAATGGAATGGTGAAGCCATTTCTGACTCCAACTAAGACAGTTTACATTCACTGACCTTTGGGTGAAGCAATAATCTGTCTCTCCCTCTCCGTCTCTCCCTCTCTGTCTCTCCCTCTCCCAGCTATGGATGAGTAGCAGGGCAGACTTGGCTCTTCAGCCTTGGTTGGCAACCAGTCTAGGAGGTTGACAACTTTGAATTCAAACCTCATCATGAGAGGCTGATAACACACAGAGAAGTGATGTGTTCCTGAAATGTATAGTTAACCTGGCTCTGGTGAAAGTTTGACCAGCCAGAAGTGGATTGCAATAATTTGCTCAAGTAAAATAAAGGAAATTAAAAAATGGACGGACAGAATAACACGACCATTGTCTTCATTTCCCTATGACATCTCCCGTACCACAAGTGGGAGTTTTTTTTTAACCAAATAAAACTTTGGGAACTGCAAATTGCCAAGGCTGTATCATCTGAACACGTTGAACAAGCCTGTAAGTCAGACCATAGGTGCGCTAGTTCAATCTCATGTATTGCCATCCTGGAAGGCTGTCAAATGAAACCAATCTGTCAATACAACCAGTCAAAATAACGTCTCTCAAGAACGCAGTTAACACAAGTTCTATCCTCTGCACTTTCAGACATAATGTAGGTGGTGGTAGTGTTTTGGTAGGAAACAAGAGGTGGTGGGAGTGTTTTGGTAGGAAACGAGATGTGGTGGGAGTGTTTTGGTATGAAACGAGAGGTGGTGGGAGTGTTTTTGGTATGTCAGTCAGTCATTCAGTCAGTGACGGTTATCAATACTAGAGATGCTCGCACATCTAAAGATATAAACATGCTAGACTTAATTGTTATTTCTAAGGACAAAGATAAATATGTGTTTTAGAAGTACTGAAAGCATGAACTTCTGCCATAAATTCTCTTTTTAAATAATTTTGCTTTGAGTAAGCTGACATCTCAAAAGTCAGAGATGAGATTGGCTAATTTGATTATTTTGGTAAGAAAACTATGAGTTCTCTAATTTCATTAAGTCAAAAGAAAAATAAGTTTCCCAAGATCTGAAAACCTATCTCGAATATGTCTTGCCTGACAATATGATTGAAATGAATCTTTAGATTTTGCCATTTTTTTGTGTTCTATTATATCAGATCAAATGATATCATCTAAGGTGTAAGTAGCACTTGTGAGGATAGCTTAGTGGAGGAACATATAACTCGAGATCACAAGAACCAATGTTCAAACGAAGCTGGAAATACAGAATATTTTAATAAAGTCTATTAAAACGAAAGAATAGTTGAAACAAAAAAGAATAAGACTGACAGGTCTGGTTAATCACTCAATAGAAACCATCATGTGACCAACATCTTTTGACAGCATTCCTTGTTGGGGGTGATCAATTAAAAATTTCTAAAACGGATGATCAAATGAAAGTTATTTCTCTTGCCTTTTGTTGGATCACAAAAAAGTCCAAATTTTTAACAAACAACCATGAACGCTGCCAGACAGAAGCTAAGGGACCAATTTAGAATGAACTTACATTATAAATTGCCCCCTTCCCAAAAATTAATTTTGGGTGGAAATTTTCAAAAATAAAAAAAAAAGTTTTTTCTATAGATAATAAAGAGTAAATGTTCAGATATCCAGCCCTCTAGCTCCAAAGGTGCGAGCTGTACAAGTGACACACACATATATGCATAGATAGCCAGTAAGGCAGAATCACTTAAAAACGGAAGAAACCTATGCTGACAGTTTTGGTTGACGGTTCCTAATCATAAAGAATAGTTGAAAAAAAAAAGACTTATAAAGAAATATATCATCAAAGATGAATAGCAAATCTATCTAATAGCATTGTTTTGTATCTCATCTCTCCATCTTATGTCTGGTCTTCTCCTACTGTGTTTGCTATCTTTAGGGCACCAATCTGCTAACCTTTTGCTCCATCTGTTATCCCTACTTCTTGCTAGGTGTCCAGCCCAGACAAATTTCTACTTGAAGGAACATTATATGGGATTCTGGGTAGGCAAATTGACACACAGTCACGTGGCTGCACTAGGATGTTCATTAGATGTCACTTAGTATATTTCATGAGTTAAAATCAAGGATAAAATATAATATTTCATGAGAGACTGTCCAGATCAATTAAATTGTATATGACACCAGTATCACAGTGGGTTCTTATGGGTTAATTATTTCTATGGTATCTTTTACTTTGATCTGTTCTCTGGCCCTGCTGATCTTTTTCTATCTCTTAGTGTTATTCCTAACATTGCACTTTATTAATATTATTATTATTATTATTATTATTAATAAAATCTATTAAATTGAAAAGAATAGTTGAAACAAAAAAGAATCTGACTTATAAAGAAATATAATGTCAAAGGTGAACAGCTAATCGATCTATTAACATTTTTAAAAAAACAGATTTAACTCTACATTAGTTTTGTATTTCATGACCGATAATAATAGCAATTAAGCAGTAAATGCAGTAGGAAAAGACCAGACACAAGATGGAGGGACGAGATAGAAAAGTTTGCTGGTAAGACGTGGCAGAGGTTAGCACAATCTAGGTCGTCATGGAAGGAACTGAAGCACAAAAGGTTTGATGTTTAGTCCTAAAACATTAAAATAACATTAAAGAAATAGAATCTTTGTCCAGCAGTAGACTTATAACGGCTGCTGCTGCTGATGATGATGATGATGAATAATGCCAATGGCTGAACTTTTACAAAACCATTCTGGACATTATCATTTTTTTTACCTATTATTACTTTCATCTTAATTTCAGTTGCTTTTTATTGCAACTCTCAGATCATCATTCTACAATATTAGTAAGCAACACAGATTAAAAATAAAGAATCAACCTCCAGTGAGACTCAAACACACCCAGGTAGCCTGTCTTAATAGTAATTATCAGTGCTGGTGAGAGATTAGATTTTTGAATGAGACAATGTTTGCCAATATCAGATTAGAACACTCTTAGAGTGTGATCAACTATTAGATAAATGTTTTACCAAATGAAGCAGAAAGAATCATTTTGATCCTAAAAGTTGGTATTTCATATCATTATCTGGAAAAATTTCTATCAATAAAATTAAGTATATTCATGAATGAATAGACAGTTGTACTAAATCTAAAAAAAAGAATTATATTTGCTCTCCTATAAAATGCCCTCTCCTACTTACACACAAGAAAGTGACCAAATATAACACTGTATTCAATATACTGTTATCATGGATAGGAAGCAGAGCAACAGATGCAGACTGTACATCTCTGAGGTCAAGATGCATTGTAGTGAGCAATTAACTCTTGTTAAACTTGTGTCTTGTAGACAGACGGGCAAATCCATCTATATACAGTATTGTTCATAAATAAGTACACCCCTATCACTTTTTAATACAAAGTTAATTGTCTTCTAAACCAAAGAGAGCAGGATTTTATTATTTCTAGTAGAAGATTACACAATCAAAACAGATATTATTATTTATTACCAAACTCTACAGCATTGAAATCCTGCTATATTTGGTTTAGAAGAAAATTAACTCTCTATAAAATAGTGGTAGGGGTGTGTACTTATTTATGGGCGATACTGTACATAGCCAGCCAGCCAGACTTAACAGATATTATGTAATATTATTCATGACCAAACTCACCAGCATTGAAACTCGGTTGCCAAAAATATTTTTTCGTAGTGTTGTACTTACGGATGTGAAACATGGAAATTAACAAAACAAGCTGAAAACAAACTTAGCCATCTAGCAAGAAGAAATGACAATAGATGGGGGGAAAGACTAACCAATTGGTGCCCATGGGACAGTAAATAGGAAGTAGGAAAAGACCAGACACAAGATGGAGAGACGAGATAGAAAAGTTTGCTGGTATGACTTGGCAGAGATTAACACAAGATAGGCTGTCATGGAAGGAGATGGGAAAGGCCTTTGTCCAGCAGTGGACTTTTAATGGATGATGATGATGATGATGATGATGATGAAGAAGAAGAAGAAGAAGAAGAAGAAGAAGAAGAAGAAGAAGAAGAAGAAGAAGAAGAAGAATAGCCCTTTTCTTAATTCCTGACCATTGAAAATCCATCTCTTAGTGCTCAAAATTGCTCAAAGAAGGTTTTTGTCCCAAATTGGAGATTTCAGTCTTTAATCAATATCTTCTCTACCGCAGTAATTATTTTTCATTTGTTAGTGAAGAAAATGACTAAAGCCTAGCAAGGGAGTGGTAGAGTAGCGGTAAAGTCAATGGGGAGCAATCTTTTAAAAAGCCAAATCTTTTTCCAAATATTTCAGGGTCAGATGCAGTCAGCATGAAAATACTAATAATATTTTCCCTTACCCCAAAATGATATCAATTAAAGTATCACCCATAAATAAGTACACTAATTTTCTTATAAACCAGACATAGTAGGATTTTATTATTTCTAGTGGAATATTACACAATCAAAATGGATATTATCAGGTATTATTTATGACCAAATTCATCAGCATCGAAACTGTCACCAAAAATACTGTTTTGTAGTGTTGTACTCATCTTTGGATGGCAACATATTCATATTCTTTGGCAAAAGTGTTTCAATGCTGTAGAATTTGGTCATAAATAATACCTGATAATATCTGCTTTGATTGTGTTATATTCCACTAGAAATAATAAAATCCTGCTATGTTTGGTTTAGAAGACAATTAACTTTCTAAAAAATAGTGGTAGGGGTGTACTCATTTATGGGCGATACTGTAAGTGAGAACTGTTTGTCTGTTACACTATAAAAAACCACCTAAACATGGGCACAGTCTAACCAAATTTGGCATGCATACTCAATAAACATAGAGAAAGGTTTTAAAGTAAAAATATTTGAAAAAAAAAAATTAATGGTTTTAAAGAGGGATTCTATTTACATTTATTCTATGTAACTATAATGCTAAACTGGACCCTTACTTTCAATTCGATATACATATACATTGATATATATGTAGAGATATACTAGGCTTAGTTTGGTACATGAAACCTCCTCTTCCTCATTCTTCTTCCACCTCCTGCTCTTCCTCAATTCCTTTCTATTCTTCTTCACTCCTTCTTCCCCCTCCTCTTACTTCTTCCTTTTCAACTCCTACTTTTTAACTTTCATTTACTTAATTAAAACGGTTTTATTTTATAGTTTTGTTTTTGTTTTATAGTATTTTTCAGAAAAAAACCCTTTATGATTCCTCCTACCCGCTCCCACCTTAACTTCAGATTGAATAATGAGATTCAATATGATGTGATGATAGCATAACGATTAAAAATAGAACACAAAATTCAATGTGGAAATGTTATAATGAATTTTATGTGTCTGAAAACTTTAGTCCTTTTTATTATAATTATTTTTAAAAAACTATTTTAATTATATTAGTTGCTCTTTATCACAACTTTTGCTCAGTAAATAGCATTGATGTTTTTTCATTATCATCATCATCAGATGACATAACTCCACTGCTGGACAAAGGCCTTTCCCATCTACTTCCATGACGACTGCGATTGTGTTAATCTCTGCCATGTCTTACTGGCAAACTTTCATCTCATCCCTCCATCTTGTGTGTTTTTTCCCTACTGCATTTACTGTTCCATGGGCACCAATTGGTTAGTCTTTTCCCCCATCTATTGTCATGTCTTCTTGCTAAGTGACCAGCCCATCTCCATTTTTGTTGCTTAATTATTTGTATAATATGCTTCACTCTAGTCTTCCCTCTTATCAATATTGATATTTTTCTATCTCTTAGAGTTATCCCTAGCATGACTCTTTCCATGGTTCTCTGTTCAATTTTAAATTGGTTCTCAGTTCGTTTTATTAATTTCCATGTTTCGCATCCGTAAGTCCTTTTTTATTACTCAATAAATATTTAACCTGGCATAGATGGGTATTTTCGCTAGTACAGTTAACTTGTATACCAAATGGAAGATATCTTCAAATCATATACACACAGATCTGATTAGTCCCTCAACTGAAACTGTCATGAAACCAACACCTTTTGGCAGCATGCCGTGTTGGGGGTGATCAATTAGAAAAATTAGAAAAAGGAATGAATTAGTTACTTATCTCGTCAATAAAAAGTCTGAATTAAAAAAAAACAGGTCAATTTAGCATAAACTTACATTGTAAACTGAACCCCAATCTAAAAATGTGTTTTGGGGGGAATTTTGAAAAAACACAAAAATGTTTTTTTCTAGACATAATAAGGAGTAAATGTTTAAAATGTCAGCCCTCTAGCTCCATTGGTGCGGCCTGTATGCATGATACATACATACATACATAGCCAGCCAGACCAACTTGAAAACTGAAGAAACTGGCAGTTTTGGTGACAGTTTTGGTTGACGGTTTCTAATTGGTAAAATTATGGTGTGGGAAGACAAAAAACAAAGAAAACAAGCAGCAGAATCAATAATTTTCTAAAGTTCACTGAAGTAGGTAAAATCTTCCTATATAATGTGTACAGAATGAACAAATAAAAATTTCAATAAAGTTTTTTTTAAACTGATGATTGGAGTCCATAAAAAGGTTTTAGTTTCAGGTTTATCCACCAAAACTTCATTGTTGTAAGCAATAATGGTTTTCGATATAAATAAAAGAACAAATTTAATAATCTCCTAAATTTACACTTTTTTTTTATCACCCAATAAATTAAATTTTTTGAACAGTTTTTTTCACTATCAACAAAAACATTTAATTTTGTGTGCTCATGTGTATAGATAGATATTGATCTAAAGATAAAAGGCGTCTGTGTACACACAAACACAGATATATATATAGATATATAGATATATAGATATGTATATTATTACAAAGAGAGTGAATGTTTGTTGTCTTGCTTGTATGCATCTTATAGACTCCTAGAGGCTGCAAATTTGTCTATAAGGGTAACTTGACCCTAGGATTAACATAGGGTAGCTGGCGCTGACACTGACCGTTGAGGTCACTACAAGTCAATTGAGGGTCAAAACTACTTTTTCCGCCCTTGCAAGCTTCTATTTAAAGATTTAGTATCAACAGCTCAGCGATTAAAAACAGAGAAAATGGAATCGACAGATTGAGTTCAAACTCCGACAGATAAATTACAAATTTTTTCTTTTCTTTTTCTTTTATGTGCTTGCAATCTATTAGACCTTCAAGTTTTCCAGAAATGTTTAAATTTTGAGAGAGTTTTAAAGGCTTTAGAGGGTGGATTCTATACACAATTTAACTATAATGCTAAACTGGAGCCTTACTTTCTGTTAGTCATAGGAAACCACTGATGTGACTTTCTCTTTCTCTCATCACTCATGTCAATTTGGTTGTATTTTCTTAAAGGAATCGGACCCTCATCCAACAATAAAATGTTTTTCTTTGAGCAAAAACCCTAACCTTACCCTTAACTCCAACCCAAACATGAGAATAAAACGAGGGCAATATTTAAATCCAATGGTCCACTTTCATGTGTCAATTACTAATGACAAAAGTGAGTACATGAGTTCCCAGTTTTGACAAAAATTAATTTTTAAGGTTTTAGGAGTGGCTACAGGGACTGCTTGAGGGAGCATGCGGGACTACCCAGGCATGTAAACGGGCCTGAATGAGGTGGTTTATGAAATCACTATAAAATATCATTTGCTTTCCTGTGTTGTTATATTTGAATTTTATTTTTTCCTCGGGCAACGCCGGGTACCCCAGCTAGAATACACGTGTGTATTTAGGCAGCAATCTTTCGTTACATGATGTTTTGTTGAAGACAAGGAATATTTGTTCAACTTTTTAATTAACTTTTCTTGCTTACATGCCAGATAATGCATGTCTGGGTTCAATGAGTGTAGGTACTGAAATATAGTGCTTTCAGCCATACTCCTGGTCATTATCAAGATCAGAGATCTTAAAATTTCATGTCAGCAGTTTTTAAAATTTTAGCCAATAAGAACCCACTGTGATACTGGTGTCACATACAATTTAATTGATCTGCACAGTTGTCTTATATAATATTATATTTTATCCTTGATTTTAACTCATGAAGTGTACTAAGTGACATCTACTGAACATCCTGGTGCAATCATGTGGCTGTGTGTCATTTGCCTACCCAGAATTGCACATAATGTTCCTTCAAGTAGAAATGGGTCTGACTTTAAAATGTGACATTGTAGCATTTGTGCAACATGATGACATAACATATGAATTGACATACAAGCAACATTGTTCACTTGGTTTATTACATCAATCAGCTGATAAATACATACAAAAACTCAATGTTCAAACTGAAGGACATTTTGTTTAGCTTATATTGTTTTATCATTTCATGATAATGGCTTGAAGAACATTTTTAAAAATCCATATATCAACACATGTATTTGTATATTTTACATACATTTATTAAGCAATGTAAATAAAATAATAATAAAATATTATAACAAAACTAGCATAGTACTCGTCATAATTGACAAGATTATTTACAAATGGTTTAGTACTTCTGCCTAGGATCAGAGTGTAGTATTTGTGCCCTCTGCCTAGGATGAAAGTATTGTATCCTGGCACCCCTACCTAAGATCAAAGTGTAGTATAAGTGTGCTCATTAAAAGGTGTTACATACACAAAATATATATATATGATGTTTGGGAAATGACAATGTGGAGAATTTATTTAATACCATAACATGTTTTGACGTATTAGGTCATTTTCAAAAGGAAATTAGAGAGAACGTGTTTTCATAACTGCATCGATCGAGGGTTGTGACTGGATGGAGAATTTCCCTGTCTGTGTAGGTGTGTGTTCGTTCAGTAAGTATCTAATGTGTTTGAGTCGTAGGTGTCATGTTTTCGGGTTGGAGTGTCCTGTGGTTTAG
>VCCN01000387.1:11900783-11920242 GCA_006491835.1 Architeuthis dux
TATTGTATTGTAGAATGTACTGCAGTGCTTTGTAATAGTTGAATATGGTCAATACTTTTCATTCTATGCCAGTGGCGGTGCTAGGTCTGACTGCACCCTCCTGCAGATTGTTAAATTTGCACCCTTCACTAAAGTAAAAGGTTTAAACAGTAGGTCTGATTACGCCCCCAGAGCGCCATCACCCACCGCAGTTGCGAGTCGCACATGCCTCCCCTCTCTATGCTCAGATCTTACTATCATGCTGTCCCACATGAAATGGCCATTTATGAACAGAAAAGTAAAGCAACATAGACATGTAAACAAGCCTGGTTTATTGATCAAATTTGATTCAATAACCTTTTCCCCATTGGTCTTCAAGTCTAAAGATTCCTTCCTTATAGAAATTTGTGACATTTGAAGCTAAAAATTATTCAAATGCTGTCATTATCGCTTCTTTGTTGGCATACTTTGTATTTCGAAGAAAAAGCATAAGGTGCCAGAATAGGTGATAATATGTCGGAGATAATCCTGGTGAATATGGAAGATGACCTAAGATTTCATAATTAAGTTGTTTTACCGAGTTTGAACTCATACAAAGACAATAGTCTAATTTTCTTTGAGGACAGCATCTGTATAAGTGAGAGATTATCTCATTAAAACTGATCTGATGAATCATAAGATGAACATTTAAAAGAAAGCTAATGTCATATAATCAGTTAAATATTTATAACTATATTCTCTGCTTCAGAATTTGTTGAAATTGCAATTGTAAAGACAAATGCCTCACCCCCCAGCCATTTCATGTGGGACAACCTAATATATGACAGAATTTATAGTTACTGTACAATTACATTTTGAAGCACTAACGATATGAGCTGTTTTGCATGGAAGCACTAGAAAAAGGCATGTACTCCAAAACTTATTATTAAATAAATATCTGCACCATCACAAGCATAATGAAAAACTCTGATGTCAATATATTAAGCACCAAAGAATGTACTGAGAAGTATTGTGGTTTATAATATTTGAATATGGTCAACTAGCTGAAGTACCTATCTACGCCCAGGTCAGACTTAACGTTGGAACACTCCCACAACAGGGCGGCAGACCCCCATAGCTAATTCGCATTTGCCAGAAGGAAACTCCTGTCAAACCTATGATCATGGAGTTTTGCTGCTATCTACGTGGTTCTGCTCTTTACCACTGAGATAATGCCACTCTCATGGCAAGGCAACAGTCAGGACCACATATAGGTTGTTTCCTGGGTAGACGTGAGTTCTATCCCCACACAACACTTGTTTCTTTATTCATTTATACAATTTAGGCTGCCTGTTTAGCAATCGCTAACACCAATGCCGGGCTGATATGGGTTACCAATTAATTCTTAATTAATTAATAATTGTCTCTATAATTATCATATTCTGTCGGATACAAATTTATCCATTCCTTGATTTCATACTGTCGACACAGTGGGCGACTTCATATCACTGTTGACCCCTGGGGAAAAAAGTCTCCCTTTACTTTTGAACCCTAAGAGGGGAAAAAAGTTTCCCTTCACTTTGGACCCCTTAAAGAATGATATATAAACATATAAAATAAGAAGTAAGTGTCCAGTCTATCATTATAGTTAAACTGTAAATAGAACCAGCCCCAGTAAAAACTTTTTAAAAATTTGTTCTCAAAACATTTTACTTTAAAACCTCTCCCTAGCTCAATTGAGTATGCAAGCTGAATTTGGTTGGGCTGAGCCCATGTTTAGGTGGTTTCTATAATGTGACTTACAAAAAGACAAACAGACAGACAGACACCTCTCACTTATAAATACAAGATACTTTCATTCTATGCTCAGAAGAAGAAGAAGAAGAAGAATGTTGTTGTTGTAGTTGTTGTTGGTGGTGGTCCACCGGTATAAAAATACTGATTCCAAACATTCAAAGGACTGTTGTGACCCTGAGGGAATTACACTCAGGAAAATAATAGCACTGCAGTACGGATTATATATATATATATATATATATATAGTTTGTCAAGCTTTCAGTGCCTGCTTAAACAGTTGTTATACAGATCAATTTTCCTTAAGAGAAGTGAAAAACATATCTTTAGCGACAGCTGTAATATGGCTGAAAGATCTGAAGCTACAGATATTTAAGTGAAAGGAACCTATCAATTCTTTGGTGGGATACCCATGAACAGCATCTGTTTCTAGATTCCTTATTTCAACTGAACTCAGATTTGATTGGTTCATTCGAACTTTTGATTGGATACTTCAATCAATCTGAAAACAGTCTGATCATTTTGCCACTGAGGAATTTCTCACCAATGTCCACTGAATATTGATCATAGGAAACCAGGAGTCCCATGACACAAAAGCCTTTCACCCAACAAGTCTAAAAGGTAAATTATAAATAGGATCTGTCGAAAAATGCATTTCTCTCTGACAGTCTAGCAGATATGAGTCAGCGGGTTTTCAATGCCAGTGTCCAGATGGAGACATAAAAGTCAGTGCTATTTTTCCTTTCAAGATTCATGGAGGCACATCATCATTTATCTTGTAGAATCGTTTTTAAAATAGTTACGGCCAAATTGAGTTGGATACACCGGTTCTCATATAATCACTGGTTAAGCAACGTCGAGCCTTGCCAGTAACTAGATGGATGAGAATCTGGGAATACCAAGTGCCGTAACCAGCTGGGGAGGCATCCTCTGCAGCCACGCTGATGTCCAAATGTATTGAACACTTCTTTCATTTGAAAGCCTTCAGCATAGTCGAGAGAAGAGAAATTGAATTTTCTTCACACTATGTGCCCAGGCACAGCAGCTAAATGCTGTTCACCTATGGTCATCCTTGACTGACAAAGCCTCTGAATCATTTTTAATTAAACCTAATTGTTCTTATTTTAAACAGCCGGAACCAATTGTCCATGACTGAGTCTTCGGTTGCAAAACTCACAGTGAACAGTTGGTATTTATGCAGACAAAAATAACCACATTTATAAATATTATATCAGTGAAATCCAGAGAATCCATTTATTTCATCATCAGCCATCATGAGTTCACTGCGGGACAAAGGCCATTCCAATCATCTTCTTCCATGACGACCTAGATTTTGCTAACCTCTGCCATGTCTTACCGGCAAACTTTTCTATCTCATTCCTTCATCTTGTGTCTGGACTTTTCCTACTGTGTTTACTGCCCCATGGGCACCAATCGGTTAGTCTTTTACCCTATCTATTGTTATGTCTTCTTGCTAGGTGACCAGCCCATCTCCATTTTTGCTGTTTAATTATTAATAATTCACTCTAGTCCTCCCTCTGATCCATTGCTCTTCCCATGGCTCTCTCTGCGATTCTAAGTTGGTTTTGTTAATTTCCATATTTCACATCCGTAAGTCATGGTTGGTATTATGCAACTGTTATATACTTTATGCTTTAAGCACATTGGCTAGATGCTCTTCAATATGTCTCTATACATACTGAATGCTTTCCAACCGTTTGTTTTAAAGCAACATTAAAGCTAATCAACAAAGGAGAAATATGAAGATAAAACTATTTATTTTGGAGATTCCTATATTGCACTTAATTTGGGTGCAAGATTTCATTCATGGAACACCAAATAGAACACAGACACACAAGTGTTTTTCTATTGCCTTGATGTAGAGAGTTAAAGAGAGAGTATTATATTTTTAAATAAAAGAGAATGTTCTATTTTTATTAGATGAAGTATTCTAAATCATTATCATTTTTTAATTTTTGTGACCACTTTTTTACCTTCATCTTAATTCATTAGCTGCTTTTTATTGCAACATTTACTTTTACAGTGAGCAAATAGCGTTGATTGGAAGGCTCATTCATTATTTTACGATCAACGGTATTTGCTGACTGCCAAAAGGAAATCAGCTTGAGTAAAAGTTGCAATAAAAAGCAACTAATAAACTAAGATGGAAGTAAAAAGTAGTCATAAAAATCTTAAAATAATAAAAGGAAAGGTTGTTTTGAGAAAAAGTATATTTATTATAACATACATTTTAATAGTTTTGATGAGATTCTTCATCTTTTATTGCAATGTTTTTAACCACTCCATTCTTTGGCCATTAAAGCGAGTGGTATGAAATTAGAACGAAGAAGTGGCTTCCAGTACTCATATCCTATACTTGAAAGCTAGTCTTACATAAATAGCATCTTTACCTTTAAGCAAGAGAAACTTCCATGGTCAGGCAGACTGGAAGGGATGGTAGATTGACCACAAGATGAGTAATCTGCCTGGTCATAAAAGCTTCTACTGTCTAATTGTAAAGGCATTATGGAGGTATGAAAGGTCTCCAGAATATAGAATTGGTTAGGGATAGGCCATTAGGGAAGATGACTCCATTGTATGGATTAGCAGGTCATACTTTTATATTAAAATGGGACCACATGGAGATTGGATAATTCAATTTACGCCCAGTCATAAGGGTCAATAATTACATAGTAATATAACATGGTAAACACAACTTTAGGAAAATTAATTATGTATTAACTATAATTAAGATGAAAGTAAAAACTAGTAAGATTTAATTAAATAAGAAAATATATATTCTGCTAAATGTCTTTGTGTGTGAGAGGCCTTATATTGTTTTAGCGGTGCTCATAACAGTGAAAGATTTAATGGTTTGTGTGTAAGAGGCCTTATATTGTTTTAGCGGTGCTCATAACGGTAAAAGATTTACCGGTTTGTGTGTGAGAGGCCTTATATTGTTTTAGTGGTGCTCATAACGGTAAAAGATTTAAAACCTATTTTGGACGGGAATTTTCAAAAAACAAAAAAATATTTTCCCTACTTATTGAGGGAAGTGTGTGTGAAAAATGTTGAGTTTCTACTATGAATGGTTAGAGCTGGGCGAAGTTCAGATACATAGATAGATACATAGATACATATAAATGCTAAAGCACATGAATAACCTAAACCCAGCAATAAACCAGTGTTTTGGGGTAGCAGTGATTAATAAGGATATCCCCACTTTTAGTGAGGATATAATGCTACATCGCTAGTATATTTCGAAAAATTAGAATATTATGAATAAAAGGGATATCTGTCATCAGGCAATTCTGAAATTTGAAATTTCAATTGTATTCATCTCACAGGACCTAATCTGATTTTGGTGATGTAATCTAGCAACAGTGGTTTTTATGGAAGAATTATTAAAAATCAAGCCTCTCAAAATATTAGAACATAATATTTAAACAACCAAACCTTGTCATTACAATAAAGCACGTTGGTCATGAATTGAAAGATGAGTTCAGAACGTCCATCAGTACTTGGTTGGACCGTTTTTTGGCATCAATGAACACCTGAATATGTCATGGCATTGAAGAAACCAGCCTGTGGCACTGGTCAGGTATGATGGAAGCCCAGGCAAACTTAACAGCAGCCTTGAGCTCTGCCTGATAGCTGGAATGCAAGCTCGCCATCTTCTTCTTACATATGCCCCATAAATTCTAAATGTGGTTCAAATCCGGTGAGTTATCAGGCCAAAGAAACACATTGATGTAATGATCAGCAAACCAAATCCTGCTGAAATGTAATTTTCTGCATCACCAAATAGCTTTTCCACTGAGGGAATCATGAAGTGCTCCAAGGTCTCCTGATAGACTGCTGTGTTGACTGTGTCCGTGAGAAAACACAGTGGCCCTACACCTATACCCTACACCTGCAGATGCCATAGCACCCCATACCATCACTGACTGCGGGAACTTGATGCTGGACTCAAACAAGTGGGGTTTAGTGCTCCTCAAGCCCTCCCCCAAACTCTGCAACCTTCGTTTCCGAACGAGATACAAAACTTGCTCTCATGAGAAAACAGCACTTTGGACCACTGAGCAACACTCCACGTCTGCCTATACTTGGCTCATGTCAGCTAGTTGCAACATTGCACATTGTTAAAAAAGGCTTGGTTCTAGTAACTCGGCTGATGTACCCCATCTCCAGAAGCTGCCTCTGTATGGTAGCCCTTGATACACTCATTCCTGCCTATGTCCACTTTTTATGGATCTCATCCAAATTGTCAAACCGGCTTTTCGTGATGGTCCTCTTGAGGTTGCGGTCGTCCCTCTAGCTGGTGCATCTTTTTCAGTCACATTTTGCTCATCCAGATGATGTTCCTTTGAGATGCTTTGACACAGAACTCTGGGAACAACCAGATATTTCAACGATAACTTTTTGTGTCTTCTCCTCTTTGTGGAGCATGTCAGTAATAGTCTTTTGAACAACCATTAGATCAGGAGTCTTTCCCATGATTGCAGAACTAGATTTCTTTCTGAAATAAAGTGAATAAATTCACTAATTGATTACGCAATGACAAGTTTTGGTTGTTTAAATATTATATTCTAATATTTTGAGATGCTTAATTCTAGATAATCCTTCCATTAAAAACAACTGTTGCTAGATTACACCAATTATTAGGGATATATTAGTTTAGGTTTAGTGAGACCTATACAATTGAAATTTCAAAGTTCAGAATTACCTGATAACAGATATCCTATTTTTTCATAATATTCTAATATTTTGAAACATACTTGTATTACATAGTGAAGTTTTAATACTTAGTAAACACAAAAATCTGTTTTATTTATTTTTTGATTGGCAAAAACATATTCAAAAAAATCTTTATCTGTCGTCGAGTCATTAAGTCCAAAAGATGGGCTTGTTGGGTCAAAACTATTTGGGGCATCATAGCTTGGCTCCCTTGCATCATAGCGATTACATACCGATTATCATTTTTACCTACTTTTTGAAAATTTGTATCCATTAGATACATTAAAAATGATTACAATAATTCCACAAGTACTAAAAACCACCACACATGCTACATACTTAATAAATCTTAAAATAATGGGCTATCCATTGGAGAAAACTCCATGTTTCTATCTTCAGTAGTGTCTGAGTGATTAAGCTAATAGCTCAAGTTGGGCTGGGTTGTTTTTCAAATATAAACGAATCTTCAAAACACCTGTTATCAAATGATGAAAACCGCATGCTTCTATCTTTAATAGTTTCCGAGATATAGGACAGTTCTGTGACCAATACATCTGACAAGAGTGACCTCACCTACAGCTCATTCACAAACATCTCTCAGCAGAGCAAAACTTCTATTTTATTTAGTTATAATAATGTTGATAAAAATCCATTCGTTATGCAAAATAAACAAATTTAAGAAGAGGAATTTCTTAAGGAATTTGCTGCAGTGATAGATCTAGGAAGAAAGAGAAAATCTGATCTAAACATAAACAAGATGATAAAATGGTCCTAAAGGCCAGTCCTTCGCTTGTGAAATCCTCCGTACCAAATTGGTCTAAATAATCAGTGAAAGAAAACAAACAATTATTGAGGTGCATTATCGTTAATGTCCGCTATGACAACGTTCTTTTATTTCTGATAATGTCCCTGCAAACCTTTTAAAAAGGAAAAATAAATTCCTCGCTTTTGATTCACCATTGATGAATGAGAATTAAATTGTCTGCTTTCTAAATGGTAAGAAAAGACAGCTGACTGGTTGGATGGAGAGCAAATATTTTCTCTCGGGCAGGAAGCTGAAAGAGTTGAGAGTTAATAAGCAGCAATAAATTATACTGACTGGTGTATTTAAGAAGAAAAATATAGAATACTTGAAAGATTGTCAACAGTATTTAAAAAGATTAACTGGTCTCACTCAGTTTTATCCAAGTGAATAACCAATTCTTTAGTCTCATTTGGGAAAGGGACCATTTCAGTATTTCTGTTGTTGTGTTAGGTTGTTTAATTGATCATCATATTTTTAGATAATATTTTGGCTTTATGTAGAAACATGAAATATCAACTGTTATCATTGAAGAAATCGCTAAGTAAAATATGCATCAAGTTTAATTTTTTATCATGCAATTTTCTTTCTTTTTGTGAATGGCTTCTTTTCTTTGCAGACAAATTATTTGTGGAACAATCACAAAAACTTTTTAAAGTTGCTAAGTAAACCTCTAAAAAGTTAAGGGAAACTAGCATTCCAAGGGAAATTATGAATCACCACCACCCCTATATGCTGTGTTGGGGGTGATCAATTAAAAAAGTTGGGCTGTGATCACTAAAAACTGTTTGAATTTTCAAAAAACAAACGGGCACAAACTAGTGACCAATTTAGCATAAGCTTACATTGAAAATTGAACTCCCACTAAAACCCGATTTTGGAGGGTAATTTTCAAAAAACAAAGAAAAGCATTTTTCCTACTCATTGAGGAAAGTGTGTGTGCACAATTTCAAGTTTCTACTATGAATGGTTAGGGCTGGGCAAAGTCCAGATGGATAGATAGATAAAATTGAACCACCCTCTAAAAACCTATTTAGGGGGGGAATTTTCAAAGTCCAGATACATAGATAGATAAATAGATAGATAGATAGATAGATAGATACATATAAATGTGTGGTAGTGGTGCCCATTTCAAAGAAGCATGTTCGGTGTGTCGAGCAGCCTGCCATAATTTGCATGTAAAATAATTCTTAATGAAATACTTGCATAACCATTATTAGTAATTAGCAGTAAGTAACGATTGATGCAAAATGTATTCTAAAGAGCAAAAGTCAAGGGAGATAATTTATAGAAACTATGAACAAAGCAATGGCGATATTGTCACCAGGGGGAGTCTTTCTCTCCAGAACACATCGGGCTTGTTGAGCTCTAGGAGAGGAAGAACATCTTTACATTTTCGTTTAATGTCCCACAGTGTTACTCTTTCATTCTAACAAATATAGATGAAATATCCGATGATGTTATACAACAGTGCTCGCAGTGTTTGTGTGCAGAGTTTGTGTGCAGAGTTTGTGTGCAGAGTTTGTGTGCAGAGTACATCTTAGTAGGGGATAGCTTTTCTCTTGTTTTTTTTCAGAAAACTGAGCCGTTTGGACAATAGTTGTTTACAGTGTGCAACAACAATCTTTTTCCATTCATCTCTGGACTTTTTCCCACAACTGGTCAGTGTTCCCAAATTTCCCCCTAACCAGTTTATCTTAATATATGCCCATATATTCTTTATAGTGTTAAGATCTTTTATATGATGGAAAATGCTTGGCTCATTTCTTTTGCCCAAGAGTGTGTATATATATACATTAACAAAATTCAATATGATAAAATAATCAAGTTAAACGCAGACAAAAAAAAAAGATTTCCTATTCTTTATCAGGAATTTCTAAAGGTCTTCATTAAATAGAATTAATTTCTCAATAATTTGAAAAGTTCTGTGAAAAGATATACATGGACACACACCCATGTTGTTAAGCTTTCTAAATCTAATTTATATTTCATTTCCAACGAATCCTTAATGTTTTTATAATTTAGCTGCAAGCAGCCTCTTGGCACTGTGATGCACATGATCGAAATGTCTGCCAGATCTTGGGGGAGGTCTATGTCCAATGACAGACATTAAGAGGCTGATGATTATGATGATGATGACCCTCTATTAATTTAAATAAGTATCAGAAATCAGAGAATGAATTCACAATAAATAACCATGAAAGTCGGTCAATCAACGATCCATACCATCGCAGATTTTTGTTTCCTGTTGGGGTTAAGTAGCATTTTCTGGTCCAGATATCTTAGCACATAATTTCAACAGAGATGTTTTAACAATCCTATATAGCATACCCTTTCTCTATTGTTTTCTATTGGGGTTAAGTTGCATTTTCTGGTCCAGATATCTTCAAACTAGTTTTAATGACTCATCTTTTAAAAAAACTATTTCATAGTAGAGCTAAAAGGGTTTTCTTCTTTTTTAATGGAATAATATTTGAAAAATATGTGCAGACTTTCTTCAGGTTTTTTAATGTCCTTCCAGAGCTAAAATTAGGAACTGAACAATTGTTCTTACAAATATATTTGACTAGTATTTTCTTCATCTTAATTTCATTTGTTTTTTATCACAACTCCCAAATTGTCATTCCATGATCTTTAGTAAGTAATGTGGACCTGAAATAAAGACTAAGCCTCTGGCAAGACTCAAACTCACATCCCCTATCCCCAATGTGACTCTTAGTGAGACATCCAAAAAGAAGGTTTATTATTGCTTAGCATCATTATTCAAGAAAAACATGTAATTTCCTTATAGTTATAATTAAAACTTTTATAATTAAATTTGGGTTTTTGAATGCTTTTAATAATTCTGCAAAGGTCAATGAAATTATTAATTTTTATTCCTATAATATTAAACTAGCTGAAAACCCACCACAAGGGCAGGTTTTTCCACCTAGTTCCTGTGGAAGGCTTTAATGGAGCAGTTGGCCCCAATAGGAGATCAAACATTCTTTTAGGGGTAATCTAATTCAATACCACTGGCTACAATGCAGGCAACTGTATATAGATCGGCCACCAAAATTGAATCGCTTCCTTCTTAACCCATGGCCCACCCTTCCATAAAATTTCATTGAATATTGCTGCTTCAAACCAAGCTCAAAAGTGATCACCAAAAAGTGAATTTGCTTAAAAGATACAGATAGAAAGAGAAACAGAAATTATCCAAGTTGGAGTTGACTTTAAAACAAGAAACAACAAGAACAAGAACAATCCTCACCTAATTTAGGTTCACTGTTTGTCTATCCCATCACATTAAACAAAACCAATATATAAGATTAACGTTTCCATCCATTTGAAATAACAACCAAGTGATTGTAAGTGGCTCTCTTACCAACTGAGCTAAACTGACAAGTCTTATATATCTACAAATTTATTTATTATATTTACAATAAAAAAAGCTGCAGTAATCATCTTCAGCTGGAATAGAAGTAGGAGTGGACTTCGACCCTGCAGCAGCCAGGCTTGTATAAGATATATGTATATTTACAGGCATAAATATTTTAGAATATATGGGTGTCCGCATATGATAAGTGCCAAACGACCCATTTTTAAAACGTTGATATTTTCATTATTTTTAGAGGTACAAGGCTCAGTTTTTATTTTATTCTGAAGCTTGAACATTCTATGAATCCTAATGCAGAGTGTTCAAGCTTCAAAATAAATAAAAACTGAGCACTGTAGCTCTAAAAATAACGAAAATAGCAACTTTTTGAAAATGGTTCGTTGGGCACTTATCAAACGTGTTTCATTAAAAGTGTTGAATACAAAAGCTTTGGTGTCCATAGTATTTTCTTTTTTTCAAGTATTATAACACTTGAGAAATAGTGGAACGTTGAACAGTTGTAAAGAAAGTTTCCTTTTGAATATCATTCAGAAATTCTCAATAATAAACTACTTACAACATGTTTGTGATTTCAAGGAGCTACAGATGAATTCCTATTTATCTGATCCCCCACTAGAACAGAATGTGACACAAGGTCAGTTTTAATGTGGGGATACCCACACGTGAATCCGTGGGCAGGAATTCCTCAAAAATCCTCTTAGTCCTCACATCGATGGTCACAAGGACATAAGAGCTTCTGATATTGAGGTCTCAAGACGTATTCCCGAGTATTCCATGCTTAAAAGAGGTACAGATGAATTATATCAATAATTATTCAACAAGATTGTAGATATTTTCACTACATAAAGACGGCTATGCCACTGGTTGACAATATGAAATGTTTTCTACATAAAAGCTTCCAAAACTGAGAATGATTAGGAAAGAAACTTATAAAATTGTTCTTAACATTTACTGAAACAACAAATTCTATATTTTCTATAGTTTTGAGAAGGGTCATTACTATTCAAATGGTTCTTTTCTATAGTTTTGAGAAGGGTCATTACTATTCAAATGGTTCTTTTCTATAGTTTTGAGAAGGGTCATTACTATTCAAATGGTTCTTTTCTATAGTTTTGAGAAGGGTCATTACTATTCAAATGGTTCTTTTCTATAGTTTTGAGAAGGGTCATTACAATTCAAATGGTTCTTCGGACAAGTGAACTCCTTCTTGTTATTTGTGTTGTAAACAACAAGACAAAGACACAGAAACACACAGGCTCTGAATTATAAGGGTTAACCTCTTCAAAAATAAAAACTTCCATTTACCCTATCACATTCAGATTTTAGACCTGAAGAAGGCCAAAGAAAATATCGGCCGAAATGTCATGTTCACAACACAAACAACAAGAAGGAGTTCAATCATCCGAAGAACCATTTGAAAACAAATTCTATCTCTGACAATCTCTTTACAAAGGATAATGCAAGATTTGTTTATGTTAATTAAACTCAACGCTAAATTGTGTTTCTGCTTGATCTAGCCTGCGGGAGTTTGTTATTCAACTTTCCAAACCCGATTTTTCAGTTGAAAAAAGATCTACAACTGATTGATAACAGAGATTTTCACCAGTGAAAAGAGATTTGTAAACTTCTATTCTAGAACAAATTTATCATTCACTGCCCATTATTTCTAATCTCCAAAACTGCCACAGTGGATTGCTTAATGTTTGTTTTTCTTTCAGAATTATTCAGAGAGAACCTAATCTCTAGATAATACAAACTTAATTATTGTTTCCTTGGGAAAGGTTTCTCTTGCTCTCTTTCCTTTTTCAACTTGATCATAATCTAATTACAAGAAGAAACACATGACATAGTTAGCTACCATAACAGCTTCAACCAATTCTGACCATATGGCATCACAGAGACTTGCAGATGCTACAGTCTGTAGATGCAGATAAATAAAAACATTGTGTCATCTCATCTTGGTGTCTCTTATCTCAGAGGAAATGCTTTTTACAATTGAGATGATTGGATACTGCTTTTTTTTATAATTGGGATGCCTTTCCAGGAGATTAAGTGTTTTTATAGTTTTATTGTCTTGGTCATATAAAAAAGATTAATACATTTCTTGCAGAGGGTATCGAATGCCACTTACAATAGTTTAATCAGCAATAATTGTTTCTGTACTGTGTTTTCTGGATCTGGCAAAGTCAACTGAATTGTTCAACAACAGCTATGCGGGATTGCGTTCAAATCTGAGGGAATACAAATTTGTAGCTTCTGACATTGCAACATTATTTCTGACCTGCTACTTAGAGGCGTAGCTGAGAGGGTATGGATGGAGGGGGCTATTTGAGAACGCTCCCCTGGTCTCCAATGGAGAGGGGTCCCAAAAGCTTTATGAATAGTTTGCCTAGTGCATTTCTACTCAGGGCTGTCAGAATGAAATTCATATTGGGGGAGCTGTGAGCAAAGCAGAAAAACTTAATTTTAGACCATACCCTTTAGATCGCTGGAAAACACCCCCCTATTGTAAAAAGTGCACTATTTAATTGATGGATATGATGATATTCGGATATCTAATTGATGAAGATAATTATGAACAAAAGGCTGCTTAGGGAATTTTTGAAAATAGAGCTTCAAAATCTGTCAGAAATCAATGTATTTTTCAAGTCATCCACAGACTCGGGATAGGTCTATAATACACCTGTGAACTAGCAAAAAAAAATTGAAGGGGATAATTGATTTATTTACTCTTTCTGTAATCTTAAAGCTAGCTTTTGTAGCATTATTCGAAAAAATAAGGAACACATATTAGCAAATTATTGGGGGGGCTTCAAACACCCACCCTGGGTCTGACAGCCCTGCTACTAAGATTATATAATAACAAGGATATATATGTACATAAATGAATTTCATAAATAATAATTCAGCATTTGGGATTATATTTCACCAATTAAGTGATAGACTCAATGAATAAATGGTGAGCATGTCTATTTATTGCAAATTTCCCTTTTTCATCAAATCTTACTACATATTGGAGGGGGCCCCCTCAAGGAACCTAGCCCTTCGGGACCGCAAATCTCTAGCTATCTCTAGCTACATCCCTGCTGCTACTATTATTTTGTCTTGTTATTTGATGAGTTTAACTAAAAACATTTCAGAAATATATACAGACAAGATGGACTAATTTAGTGTTTCAAGAAAAACATAATCTGAAATATTTCCATTTATGAGGATATATAATTAGACCAATTATTTTTACGCTTGATATGAGAATGCAATAGAGAAATGTCAAAGAAATTGGGAGTTGAGTAATATTAGACAAAAAAAGAGAATTTGATTAGCTTAATTAAAATCACTGAAAATAGTACAAAATATATTGAACCGATATATTACAGATGTTAAAAATATATTTTTTCAATATATGTCACTAAATGAGATTTATTTTTAATAGTGTCATTATTTTACTTATTCTGGTAGCAAAAGAAAAATAATAATTTCTAGTGTTTAACAATTGAAGAAAAAGAAATCATTATTCAATGTCTTTTTATGGTGAGGTAGTTAGGAACAATAACCAATAATTTTATATTAACAAATAGAAAATAAGTTTAAAGATTAATTAATAAAAGAAAACCAACCAAATCTCAAACACAAACCTCAATCTCTGTACAAGTGTGTTTAGCATGCAATAGAGTGCTAAAGTGTGGGGTCAGCAATGGAGTCCTGGTTCTAAGCAAAGTAGCTTTGAGCCATTTTACAATAAGCACAAGAAGGAATACATTTTTGTAAAAAGAGAAGAAAAAAACACTAGTTAAATAACTATCCTTTGAAAAAAGATTTTCAAATATTTCTGTGGCCCCCGGGGGATCTCAATCCTTATTTTTGTTGGATATTTAGGCAATCGTGGGCGGAGGACACAGAATTGACCCCCACAGGTGTTGAAAGTTATAAACAGGGTATCAATGAAAGCCCCAAAACTGCAAGGTATCAGGGACCGGAAGACAGACCAGGTGTTGAAAATTCATAAACAGGATATTGACCCTGACTGCAGATGGCGGGGTGGAAAATCAGTGTGGGCATTCGAACCTGATAAAAGTGACACAGAAGTCCTCAGAAAAAGCAGAGAGATACAGAGTGCCCTCAGAAGCCAGGTAGAGGCAGACACCGTGGGGCCAGTTTCCCTTTAGGGAACAGTATGTCGGCTCACATTATCTCTCTACCACTCTTCATTCTCCACCATGGCTCAATGTATTTGATGAAATAAAATATATCCTCTTATTTTATAAAAAAGTTTTGTGTCTTCCTTTTTCTCCAAGTTCAGGCCGGGGCCTAGAATACGCTGATTGCATTCCCACTTCTTTTTTCACCAAAGTCGCAATACTCTAATTAAGGAAAAGTAACCTTTGAAACTATACTCAAAGATATAAAAAACAGATTCAATATACATACCTTGACAGCAAACTATCTACACAAATCTGCCTACATTAATTTGCCTACAATAATTTGGCTACAATAATTTGTCTACATAAATAAAAATGAATTTGGCACTAAATAACCCACCAAGGGTCGATGAGCCATTAAACAAAACAATCAATCAATCATTCCAAGTTCAGGATTTTCCTCCCGTGGACCAAGAGGGCTATACAACACTTTGAGAAGCTCTGGATGACACCACTCGAAATTCTAGTGTAAAATCTACTTTCTTTCTAAATGCTAATTCTTTCGAAATCTTAAATATAATTATATTTACTACTGTTCGCTTTAACATATCAATCTTAGCGAAGATATGGAGATCAACACTGAACCATAGCAGCTCAAAGTTTCTGAGGGACAAATGAATGAAAAATCGATAGAATAACTAAAACTTATTGAATCTTCTCATTCAGTATAAACTGACTATCCTATACTGACAAACTGTTGAAAATTGCGGTCACGGTAACGAAAAAAAAACGATGATTCTCTGTATGTAAACACACTACTGCAAAATGTTTGTTTAGAACGAGCCTTCCATTGCTGACATCAGCACTTTGCAACTCTATTAGGATCTTAATTAACAAAAATACAACCAAAACAATAAAAATGTAATCCTATTTTAATACTTTTTACAACTTTTTTTGAGTTTGCACAAAATGTGTTCTAGAGGACATCCAATTACATTTCTCTCCTTGTAGCAAATGTGACATCAATCCTGAAATTCTAAAGGCTACCCCACCTGGATCCTAATTCAGACTGTGCAATCAGATATGCCACCACATTATTTTAATTAAATGATAATATTCTCATGTGTCCACTTATTAGTCATTGTCCTTACGTGGTAATATTAATTACCACACACACACAGTGAGTGTGAAAAGTATCCGATACATTTCAAAAAGTTCATTTTAACATCCAGTTTCATAATTGACAGAATTTGGACCAAAGATTAAAAAATACAAAAATCTATTGAAGTTATCCTGGGATCTACCGTAAGATCGCCCAGGGTGGTAAAACGGAAAAACTAAATTTGGGTGGAAAAAATGGACCAAATAATAGCTCAGGGTCATTATTCAAAGGCCATCACAACTGCTAAATTGAGCATAATAAAACAATAAAAGTTATGACTCACATGTTTTTATTCACTTCACTATCAATCAGCAACTTGTTTTAATCTTATTTGGTACTTCTTTGGACTGTGTTTTCATTTTAAGTTGCTACGAGAGCCGAGCATATATATATATACTAAATACAGTCTACATATCATATAGACTGTATTTAGAACCTGCAAACACAAAAATAATTTAATTTTTGTAATAAATAAATAATATAACTTGTTTGTTTTCAAACTCATTCAGCAATAATGAAGAAGTATCGAGCGGATTAATTTCTTTGAAGCAACTTTTTGTTTATACAACAAATTGACAGATATTTCGGACTTGATGTCTTAATTATTATATGCGTATTCAAGTTGTCCAGTTGTTTTATAGTAAAGTGCACTAAAACATAGATGCTTTCAAATTCTCATCTACAAAAACTTGACTCCCAAATAAATGCCCACCTAAAATAACCGTCCATGGGCGATCTATTGGGTGGGCGATCTTACGGTAGATCCTGGTATAAGGATATTTGTAATAAACTTTTTGCAATGTATTGGATATTCTTTGCACTCACTGTATTAGATTCTTCTCTAGAATTTACCATTGATGATGATGATGATGCTCTGAAGCAGTGATGAACCCTTTTGCCTTGTTAAACAAGTGGTTGTTCAGTATTCTTATTAATGAATCACCACTACTCACAACACTGGTTTATTACTGGGTTTAGGTTATTTATGTATGCCAACATTTGTATCTATGTATCTATTTATACCTTAACTGTTCATAGTAGAAACTTGAGGTGTTGCGCACACACTCCCTTCAATGAGTAGGGAAAATGTTTTGTTTTTTGAAAATTTCCCACCTAAATGGGTTTTTAGAGGGGTGTTCAATATACAATGTAATTTTATGCTAAATTGGTCAGTATTTTGTGCCTCTTTGAAAATTCAGACCTTTTTTAGTCATTCACAGCCTAACAAAAGGCAAGAGATGTAGCTTATTCATTGATCACCCCCAATGCAATCATATATGGGTGGCCGTGATTCATAATTTCCCTTAGAATTCAAGTTTTAACTTGTTTTTACATTTATCGGAAATTTTTTTTTCATCACAGCTTTTTAACTTGTGCTGTCATTTCTATGGCATTCACAAATAAAGAGTTAGCTTTTGGTGAGAATCAAACACATATCCCTCAATCAGAGAGAGGCTCAGTTTACGACTGGCTGCTATAACCAGTCATTGTCGTAGAAATTAAAAAGTTGTGATAAAAACAACTAAATATTAAGACAAAGGTAAAAACTAGTTAAAATTAATAAAAATCAATAGAAACCATCATGTGACTAACGTCTTTTGGCAGTATGCCATGTTGGGGGTGATCAATTAAAAAATTGGAAAAACCAGTGATCAATAAATAAGTTACTTCTCTCGCCTTTTGTTGGATCACTAGAAAGTCCCAATTTTCAAAAAACACAACCACAAACTAAAGAACCAATTTAGCATAAACTTACATTGTAAATTGAAACCCCAAACTAAAAATCGATTTGGGCAGTGGAGTGATTTTCAAAAAAGAAAAAACGTTTTTTCTAGACATAATAAGTAGTAAATGTTTAAATTTTCCGCCCTCTAGCTCCATTGGTTCTGCTTGTACGTGCGACACATACATAACCCGCTTAAAAACTGTAGAAACCTAGATACAGTCTTGCTTGACAGTTTCTAATATAGTGTTACAACACTTCATCCATAATAAGAATAAATAATAAAATACTGGCTGTTCCTTCTTGTTAGTGAAAACTTAACTTCATTTGCCAAGAATGAAATGACAATTCTCTTGTCTGCAAAATGTATAGCTTTTTATTTTACTCAATTACTAAACAAAGGGCAAATGACAAAAAGAATCTTCTGTTTTCAGCTAAATTGAATTTTAGTTGAAAAACAGAGCAGCAGTCAAATCAATTACCTGAAACAAACTTTTAAAGCAATAAACAGATTATTAAATGTCTTTATTTTCTATTTTTGAACGGTTTTTGGGCAAGTTATTAAAATCATTTTATCAGCACTAAGAAAATAACCGTGGAAAATTAAAACACACTGCACACGCTTTATTTGACAATATCTCTACTTAATAGCATTTGGTTTATTAAAGGTCATCAAACAAATTGAATTCTGGCTGTCAAGCATTCTAATTAATGAAGTGTGAATTTATATAGGAGTGCAAACTGTTCTAATGAGAGGCGTAGCTAGAGATATGGGGGACCTGAGGGGCTTGGCTCCTTGAGGGGCCCCCTCCAACATTTAGTGAGATTTGTCGGTAGAAATGCAGTAGGTGATCTACTATTTATAAAGCTTTTTGGGGTCCCTCAGTTGGGGACTGAGAACGTTTTCAAAAAGCACCCCGCTTCAGCTACACCTCTGCTCTCAAACTGAGTTCAAATTTCAGCTTAAGGCTGCTTATTATATTTTTTTTGGACTAATGCCCTTGGGAAAGGCATGAATCCAATTTTCCCTCTGCTTGGTCCTATTGTCAAAATGCCTTGTCACTAGCATGCTACAATGATTGATGGAGAACAGAGTTGATGAGAGAGCCATTTGTAAAAACCACTCTCCCATAACTACCTTACCTGCCCAGGTACGATGCTGTTACATCTATAATCAACCTATCAAGGCCAAGATGTCTCTCAAGACACAGGTATGTGCTAAATATAAAGGTATAGATCGTTAGAACTATATATTCCAAAGAAACAAATATCTTAATTCCACAACCAATTGTTCACAGTACGAGACCTGTCCAGAAAGTGTCAGGCCATTTTAAATATCTCGAGAACTGGCTGCACAGCCTTGATATAAATTGGCAATCAATCAGAGGGGACCGTACTGCACATGTGCGAACAGACATTCTCTGGTGGGGTTACTCAGTCAGGCTGTGAAACACTCCTGAGTGAGCCTGTGTGCTGTGTGACCATCGCATTCAACGAGTGAGTCAAGCAGAGTTTTTTGGCAAAACATAGCATCATCCAGATCTGTCAGCCCCCACAACAGTTCAGATTTGGCCCCCTGCAACTTTGGCTTTCCCCAAAGAGATTTTAGACTGTGTACGAGATTAAGGAGAATGCAATGAGGCAACTGACGGCGATCCCAAAAAAAACCGACTTTACAGAGTGTTTTGGAAAGTGGAATGGACACTGGAAGATGCATGTGAGGTCTCAAAGGGTAGTACTTTGAAGTGGACTAAGGCATCATTGC
>VCCN01000387.1:11966047-11986248 GCA_006491835.1 Architeuthis dux
AAAGGAATATAATCAACAAATGGACATTTATATTTTTATTATCCTATCACTATAAGAACAAATTATATAGATTAGTCCACGCTTTACAGCAGATTCATTGATTTAATGATCACAGATGCAACGTTAACCCAAACAATAGCAACAATCAGTCTTTACTGGTTTATGCTAACTATATTTTCAATAGCACACTTTAGAAAATACGTTTATTGTTTGTGACAGAATGAACCCTGACGTAATTTGAGATGCACTTGTAGCGTTATTACTCAGCCGAAGTCATTCGGTTAATTTATTGAAGAGGTATTGGTTTTCTTTTCTTACATCCCCAAAATACCACAGCAAATATTACGAGTCCCAGAATCATCAGACGAGCAGCAAATTAACCAGAAAATTTCAAAACAACAACAGCATATTTCTAGTGCAAATCCATAGTCATTAGAGCATTGTAATCTGCCTAACCCTTCCTAAACGACATCATCAGAGAAAGTTCACATGCAAGGAATACTTGCATCTTCAGAAATGGACACACTGATTTCTTTCATATGTCAACATTTATTAGCATTGAATGTTTTGTTTGCATATCAGATTTCTTGCTGTCTCTCCCTCCAATTGGCCAGGACTCAATATTTGCAGTTATGGGTAAAATAAGCAGTGTCAGGTTTCAAGAATAGTATACTTAGAATGTTCAGGGAGGAGATCTTATCTTAAGAACTGAAGCCACTGCCTTCACAGCTCATTTGCACATATCAGACCATTTAATGTGTACTCTTTGGAGATTGCCCTCAGAAGGGAAGGTTAAAAAAGAAATTCACAGACGAATAGGAAAATAGTGAAGCTCGTATGTTTAACATGTAACATACCGAGTTGTCACCTACTTCTTCAAGTGGATTAATATACAGCAAAGTCAATGTTAATTTCCAGAAACCAGCTAATGTACACTCTCATGGGGGCTAACTAGTTGGAGTATGATTGATTGAAATGTTCAGCAGACGTGGGGGACTAGAGTTTTTGTGCTGTTATATGAAAAATATTACTTTCTTTTCCAGAGCAAGATAGAATTAGCCATAATCTTGACTGAGAATGTAAGAATTTAATTGACACATGTGTATGGTTGGTATAATGAGAGATATTAACAGATTAAAAATGCAACAAAAGACATACTTACAGAGATCCTTTATTTATACAATGACCACGGTCAACGAGTTCCCTCCAATCTACTAATAACAATATGGCTGCTCATTCACCAGAACGTAAAACAGCGCCCCTTACCGGATGTGGTTAAGAACTCTCCTGTGTAAGGGGAATAACTCAAAATACTTACTTAATATGCATAAATATTTATGTATTTAAAAATGAAAGTGTAAAGATCTAAATTTATGCCGATAAGAAAAACGTCATATAAGTTAAGTTTTGGCCTACCTAGAAGCTGAGATAGTGGTCAGTGTTCAAGCCCAGATAGGAAGCTATGCTGATTTTCAAGGCTGGCAGACCATCCCCACTTGAACGATTAGTACAACACAATGTTCCAACTCCCTATTTTACCTCATTTAGCTTTCATAAATACCTTTATAAATCAGAAAGCACTCAGAGAGCAGTCTGCTCGGATGGTGTAATGGTTAATGCAGAAGGTCTTGAGTTCGATTCCCAGTATGAGCGAAGAGTGTGGAAAACTATTCATTGGAACAAATTTCCATGTGCACTCAGCTAATTGAATACACTCTGGGGTGATTAGGATGGAGGTATCCCTTTGGTGGACTTGCATCCTGCCAAGTGAGTGGTCATAAAAGCATAGCAATAAAGTCCTGATCAGAAATACAAACTTTGTCACCAGCCTAGCCTCAATAATCCATTGGGAGATGTCTCTTAAGAGACGGGATGCTTTACCTTACTCTGAAAGCTCATACCTCTGCCAATGCCATTGAGAACTATTGGAGATATTGTGTGGTGTGGATATAGCTACGATATAGGGACGGTAACTGTGCATGGATCTGCCACAAAATTTAATCACTTCTTCCGTTGCCCAGCCTTCACCAAAATTTCATTGAAATTCATTGAGATCGTTTGGTTCAGTCACTGTTTTTTGTATCTGGCCTATAAGATAACCCCATTTTGGGGGATATTCTTTGGAGGCTTCAAGTGTTGTATTATCTGCCAATATATACGATATATAGAGCCTTTTGTCTGTTCTGTCACCTTAAAGTTAGCACTGCACCCCTGAGTATACTCAATATAGATATAACATTCACAAAACAGTTAAAAAGGGTTCTTTGGAAACCATAATCTTTTGCTGATTTGAGTTCTGAAAAGAAAGAAATAATGATGGAAATATAAAATTAAAAAAATAAAAATACAGGTCTGGTTAGTCGCTCAATAGAAACTGTCATGCGACCAATGTCTTTTGGGAGTGATCAATTAAAAAATTGGAAAAAGGGGTGATCAATGAATAAATTAATTCCCTTGCCTTTTGTTGGGCAGTGATCACTAAAAAAGTCCAAATTCTTTTAAAAACCCAGTGTGAATGCTGCTGGACACAAACTAAGAGACCAATTTAGTATAAATTTACATTGCAAATGTAACCCCACACTAAGAATCTATTTAGGGAGGGAGGATTTAAAAAAAAACCAAAAACCTTTTTCTAGACATAATAAGGAGTGAATATTTAAATCTTCAGCTCTCTAGCTCCATTGGTGTGGCCTGTGTTAAGTATGTATTTTGAGTTATTACGCTTAAGGCAGGAGAGTGCTTATCAACTTCCGGTAAGGAAGTTTTACGTTCTGGTGAACGAGCAGCTATAATGTTTTTAGGAGATCGGAGAAGACACGTGTGTGTCGTTGACTGCTGTCATTGTATGAATAAAGGATCTGTGAGTACGTATCCTGTTTGTATTTTTAATCAGTTAATATCTGTCATTATACCAACCTTACATCCTGTACATGTCATAAATACAGAGCCAGCCAGCCAGCCAGCCAGCCAGACCAACTTAAAAACTGAAGAAACCTATGTTGACTATTTTAGTGACAGCTTTGGTTGACAGTTTCTAATAATTAAAAAAAAAACTGAAAGAAAGAATTTCCTGCTGTTTCTGTTGACGTCCCAAAATATTCTCAGATGCTAAAAAAGAGATGCAAATTATGGTTCTGTCAAGAGAGATCCTTGCTGTGGTATAGTGAAACTAGCATTACTATCATTGTGGCATATATATTGGCAGTGATCGAAATGGGAGGTGGTGTGCAGCATACACCTACTTCTCAATTTCCATGTTCAATGTCTACTAATAGAGTCATTGCCATATACCTAGTTCCCAAAACCCAGATTTACTGTATACCTAATTCTCAAAACCCATTTACATCACTGTATATTGGGGGAAGAAAGGAAGCAAGGAAAAGAAAATGTTGCAAGTTATACAAGGTCATTTTGAATATCGCGAGAACCAGTTACGTGGCCTCGATGTAACTTTGCAACCAATCAGAGGAGACCTTACTGCACATAGTTGAACCGACACTCTCCTGTGAGGTAACTCAGACGGCATTCACAATGACTGAGCCTGCCTATTCTTCACGTTTTGTTCAGTGGTTTTTTGGCAAAACATTGCATCACCCAAATCTGTCAGACCAAAGGTGTATAGGAACTTTTCTGTTAAGGTTGGCAGAGGGCTTGATTTGCCCCAAATTCAACAGTTTTGCTCCAATATTTGGGGGGCAGTTGCCCCCTCTGACCCCCCTGGCACAAACACCTATGTGTCAGACTTTGTACAGTCCAGCTTTGGCCCCCTTTGACTTGTGGCTTATTGCTGTTGAAAGGGAGGAGATTTCAGAGGAGATTTCAGACCAGGGACCAGATTAAGGAGAACACAACAAGACAGCTGATGGCAATCCTGAAAAAGGACTTTGTAGACTGTTTTGAAAAGTAGAAGGGATGCTGGGACAAAGGTGTGAAGTCCAAAAGAGAATACTTTGAAGGGGACTATTGAATGACTGGATACTTTCCAGACAGCCACGTGAAATTTATTTTGAATAAATTTGTCTGAAAGTTTATTGTATACTTTATGCTTTAGGCACATTGATAAGGTGCTCTTCAGAATGTCTCTATTCATATCGAATGCTTTCCAACCTATCGTTATGCATCGTTTTATTTCGTGGTCATGGTCTTTATTACCTGTCCTAGGTAGATGTATTCATCAACCTCTTCTAGAATCTCACCTTCTATCTTGTCTGGATACATATGTATATATAGCTGATCTGGCTGTGAATTTCTATTGATGGGTTGGGTATCTCGTATTACATCCATAGATTTTGGTTGATCCCTAAAGGTCATCGTTGGTGTCAATTCGTTGGTGTCAATTCGTTGGTGTCAATTCGTTGGTGAGCTGATGAATGGACAGAATTTGACTTGGGTTTGAGAGACATATTGCCCCAAGGGGATAGTTGGGGTTAGATTTCAAAGGCTATAGAGAAAATATTGTGTTGTGGTGACACAGGGAATGTACTGGATATATATAGCCAATTCTTTGTTTGAATGTTTGAATTTAAGAAGTAATATAAATTTGGATGTGTGTTAAAAATCAAACTGGATTTTTATATCAAATGTTCATATAATAAATAATAGTTGTTGATGGTTCATATTTATATATATATATATAGAACATTTGTTGAAGTTATATATAGTAAATATATCATTATTATATTGGTCCCTATCAGGGTTGACTATAGAGGTAACAGACAGCTTGTTGGTATTATTGCCTGGACAGTTATGGTAGTTATAGGAAAATGGTTTGCTAAATTACTCAACCAATCTCTTCTCTCTTCACTATTCTGATGTGCCAGAAGAAACATCTTGTCGAAATATATGACAATATATAGGGATAAATGGATTAAAGCGAATAGTAGTCCAAACCAAAATATCAAACTCTGTTCACTGATTCTGTTTTCTGGTAAGCATTGCACTTTTTGGGGACTTTATTGTTGAACATTACTTTTGTCTTTATTCTGTTCATCTTTAAGCCTACTTTCTTACTTTCTCTATTTAGATCGGTTAACATGTTTTGTAATTCTTCGGATGCTTCCTAAGTCATAGAAATGTCATCGGCAAATCTTAAGTTGCGTAAGTATTCTCCAGCTATGTTTATTCCCATTCCCTCCCAATCAGTTTTCCGAAAGATGCTTTCAAGGCTCGCTGTAAATAGTTTAGGTGATATTGTATCCCCTTGTATCTCCCTTTGCTATCATTATCTTTATGTAGTCTAATTATTGCAGTGCCATTTTCATATATGTTTTGGATAATTTGTATGTAATTCTCGTTAACGCATTGCATTGTAGACTGCTGTGTGTTCTACCGAGTCAAATGCTTTCTCATAGTCTACAAAGGCCAAACAGAGTGGTTTGTTGTATTCTAGGGATGTTTCAATTAGTTGATGTATTGCATGTAGGTGATCTATTGTTGAGTAGCTGCTCCTGAAGCCTGCCTGCTCACGTGGTTGATTCTCGTCTAGAGTACCTGTTAATCTGTTTGTGATTATTTTTGTGAACAGTTTATATATGTTAGGTAATGGTGTGATAGGTTGTGCTTATCTCCTTTCTTGTGGAGTAGGCTTACTATTCCTAGACAGAAATTTTGGGGATCTTTTCTCTCTCTTAAGCATTGTGTGAATAGCTGTGCTAGTCCTTTGTGCAAGATTTCTCCTGCATTTTCTAGAAGGTCTGTCGTTTTTGCCATCCTCGCCTGGAGCTTTACCGAATTTCATATTTTGTAGTGCAAATTCTACTTCTACTGTTATGTCTGAGTTATCACTAATATTTATAGGTTTATTAGTTTGTGGTATGTTTATTTTTGAAGCGTACAAATTGTCATTGTATTCTCCAGTTACTTTTGTCAATTTGTCCCAACTTTTGATAATTTTACCATTTTTATCCTTTGATGCAAGCATCTGTTGTTTGCCGGTATGGTCTGTGGTTCTTTCTGATAGCCTCTACTATTTTTTCATATTTTTTTCTTTCTTTTTTTTTCTCGTTCTTTTGTTTATTAATTTGTTAATTTCTGCTTTTTTGTTTTCGTCCTCTTTAGTTTCTATCTTCGTATTTCTCCTCTGCTTGATTAGTTTTAATATTGTTTTAGAGTATTACCCTGTGTTATTGTTTACCTTTGGATTGACTACCATCTGCTTCCTTAATTATATTTCTCAGACTATTACTCTTTTCCTCTATGTCACTGTCGCTGTTCCACAAGGCCTGAAATCTGTTCACTATCACTACTCTGAAGTTGCTAATGTTCTCTATCTTATTAGTGCATTTATTCTTAAAGGATCATTTCAGATTGTGCACAGTACTCAAGGTGTGGACGGACATAAGTCTTATATAGTATAAGGAATGAGTGCGTGTCTATGTATGAAAAGGTATGCTTAATCAGTCTTAGCACACTGTTTGCCTTAGCAGCAGCACAAGCAATATATCTGGAGAATGATAATTTATCAGTTACTATGAAACCAAGCTTTAACCACTTCCCCTTTCTGATAGCATCCTTTTCGTGTTTTTCTCTCTTTTTTCTTTTCTCGTTCTTTTATTTATTAATTTGTTAAGGGTATAATAGTTGTATGCTATAGTTGGTTGAATTGTATAATTGTTAATATTGGTTAACGCAATCCAGAACTGGAAGCTGTAATAATTTACTTGAGATTTGATCTCTGATAAGATTTGCAGTTGATCTTCTCTAATCTAATCTCAGATGATCTAATCTCCCAATCAGCCTGTATATATTCATAACGGCCCATTCCATTTACCATAGTGAAAGGGCGTCATAGCCCTGAATGCTATTCTCTTGCATAAGGGTGAATACACATTCAGTATTTGCAATATACAACAACTAACCAAAGTGTTTGGCCTTCATGGCCAATTTTACATTTTTGAAATTCCTTACACTCAAATGTTACACAGAGGGCCAGATTAAGCTCAGGGGCCTGAGGCGCAGGTAAATTTGGAGCTTCCTACCCTGAAGATATATCTTATTTGTATGTATATATAACAAAAAAACTAAATTGATTGTTACTATATACTGTAAAACTCAGTATATAAACCAAGAATTCAGCATGATATAAAATAATTTTCCGTCCACCGTATGAAACTATGGTTTCAAAGGATGTTGGTTTTAATGTTGCCAATTTAGATAGTTTATATCTAAATTTAGATATCTATAATTTTAGATTAAATATCTATAATCTCTAATGTTTTATTTATTTTCAGAATTGCTGATCCAAAAAACTTCAAACTCGACACTGCACTCAACTGCAAATGTCATCTTCGTACAATAGTCAGTTGTCAAGTAATCAGCGGTGCATACACACAGAGATTCCTTCACTTGTAGTTAGAGGTGACTAACTCTCAAAATAACTGACTAATGCTTTACTTTGAAAGGGAGCACATTGTCTAAGAGTGAGAATGTTTTTGTCAATTTGATAAGACCATAATAATTGTAATGGTAAAATAAAGTCTTTTAAAACTTATTAAATCCATTAAAAACTTGCTAATTGATATACAGTGAGCACGTATAACTTTTCAATGTTCAATCTTGTTTCAATATTGTTTTTATTATTGTATTTTTTAATCTTTGGTCCAAATTCTCTCAATTTTGTAGAGGTATAAGGATGTAAAAATGAACTTTTTGAAATCTATAAGATACTTTTTGCACTCACTGTATATATGGTGTGATAGTTTATAAGGACTGGCATTCTCACTTTTCCTGCTTTTTCCAGAACATTTCAAGAGATCAAAGCCCCAGTCTTCTTCAGCTTAAAGTGGTATTTGGTAAACAGATTCTCAATGAAAAATATATTTAAAAACATGCAATGGAGTATGATAATGCCTCATCCAGGACTAGATTAGGGTCAATTGATTCACTTAGCAAAAGGGTTTGAAAATTTATTCAGTTTTATTGCATACCAGACCTGAATATAGCTAACACTTTTGTTATTCACAGTTGAATCAAAATTCTCACTCAAATAGAAACTCGTGCAATAGCTGATAGCACTTTCAAATACTCTAAACTTAAGCCACTGAGAAAGACAAATGAAACCTTTTTTTTTAAATAGGGAGTAAAGTCAAACAGAGCAGATAAGGATAATTAAATCTGTCAGTGAAAGGGTTAAGGCTGGCATGATTGTTTTGGAGAGAGGATTGAAGCACTTCTTCTTCATCTTCTTGATGCACAGAATATGTGCTTATTGTGAAGGGTTTGTCTTATCTCAGGGTTAAATACATTTAAAGTCATTATAGAAATAAAAACCATGAAAACTATTTCCTTTAGCAGTCACATTAGCATTTATATAGATTAACACTTAAATTCATTTTAACAAATTTAAAAGTTAAATCAATGGGAGTAACTTCTGATTAAATTTACTTCCACTGCAATTTATAAATTTATTTTTTTATTTTTCTTCAATTCAATTCACAAAAGAGTTCCATTTTTTATTCTATTTATTGAAGAGTTCTGCAGCGATTTCAAGCGGTTCATGTATCTAAGAGTTAAAACACTCATGTAATATGTTAAGTGAGTATCATGTGTTATTCCGCTTAGGCAGAAGACTTCCACTAGGCAGTGATTACTGATTGTGTTTATCAGTAGGAGAATAATGAGCTTGGTAGGACACACGTGTTTGACCGGTTGTGGTCATTAATATAAATAAAGGATCTCTGTAAGTACATAATATTTTGTTGCATTTTTAATCTGTTAATATCTGTCATTAACCCAAGCTTACATAATAAATAAACAAGAATTTATCATATTTTCTCCATGCAAGAAGAAAAGCGCTGAATTTGCCTAGACTTCATAAAATCCTTGTTAATCACAAACAACAGGCAAGACATCAAGCAAAACCATCCTTTGCTTGAGATTCTGATGATTCCATATCTAACATACAAGGTCTGTCCATAAAGAAACCAATCTTTTAAAACAGTGTGCTAATGAGACGTTTTAGCGTGCTTTGACTGAAATGTTATGTAGCAGTAATCTTGACCTTTTATAAAATGCATCAAGCAATGTTGGTTAGTTTTTTTACTACACATGCCACAGTGAATCTGTGTCTAGTGTGCTTGTTGTTTTCTCTCCAAGTTGTAGCTCAAAAAACTAATCAGCATGGTGTTGGATAGTGGGGTGAATGTCCTGGATTTGGATAGAAAGGAAGGACTCGAAAGTTGTTTGTAAAAAATATGTGAACATATTTTTATTTCTTAAATTACATTTTGTCGGCCGGAGAATGAAGAGTAGGAGAGAGATAAGGGGTGCCCGAGACCGTTCCCAACAGGGGAACTTGGTCTTATACCTTCCCAGCCCTAGGCGGTCTGCCTGTCTCTGTCTTGTATCTCTGTCCTCTGAGCTTCTGAGTTTTTCTGTCTTGAGCTTCTTCTCGGCTCTGAGCTTTATGGGGTTTCGAACGCCCACACCTGTTTTTTGGACACTTACGTATATACATATTTCCTAAGGTCCCCGGGTCACTTTCACTTCCGCACAGGTGTTTGGTCTGAAAATGACCTTCACATGGTAGCATATCATAACAATGGCTTGATGCTTTTTTTTATTACGAAAAGGCAAGGTCGCTGCTACATAATATCTCAGCCAAAATACGCTAAGATTTATTGTTTTAAATGTTTGGTTTCTTTATGGACAGACATTGTATATATAATTTATTTGATGTATATCTCACCAAATGTAAAAGACTTACATATGAGGTCATTCGTAATATTTTCTCCCTTATCAAGAGGATTTTGAACACAAAATATTGATTTGTTATTGGTCCAATGTTTGCTCAGTAGATTTACCATTTTTTTCCTTTGGCAAAAATCTGAGCTAATATTTATGCCTGGTGAGTATTGCAGGTTTTACAATAGCACTTTGTTAAAAACAACAAGCTTGAAGCCCAAATGCATACTTCTCAGATAAATCATGCACTGACTGATTAAAGAAATATGTATACACACTCATGTTTTATGCGTTTATATATATAGATATCGATGTGTGTATGTATGTATATATAGAGAGACAATCTTCACACATTTACAAAATGGATATTATAGCATAACATGTACATAGGTATGAGGAACCTTTTTTGTCTAAATGAAGCATAACTTTATATACATTTCTTGCCAGTTTAACATTTATATTCTTTAGTAGACCTAGTAACTGAATGCATTACAACCAACTATGCATTACTACTTACCTGTCCGAGGATTCTTCATGTGTCCTCAAAAAAGTAAAGTAAGCCCAGCCTCAGGGAGGTCAGTTGCCCTGGGACTGCACCTCCCCATTTCACTTGAATGAGAGGGTCATGGATTGCCCTAATGCTTTTGTAACACTGTTTGCAGGATCTGGGAAATTTTTGTTCTTTAAACACAAACTTGTGTCACATTAGTCTGCTCGGATAGTGTAATTGTTAGCATGTCTGCCTCATGTGGTTCCGGCCCCCTACATATGGGTCAAAGCATATGACTAGTATATTTGCATACAAAGAAAAATGCATATATCTTGGTACATCAATAAGTCTACAGTCAAATAATGAAAAAAGCATTTATTTTACACAACAAATTTTAATTTTTCAACATGACCTCCTTGTCAACTGTCATTGCATTTAACTAAATGCTTCTCCATAGATGACATAGATCGGATATTATTCGGTGTAAATTTAAGGTCAAAATTAAGCTAATAACTGAGTCAGGTTGCAGTCTTATTGATCAATCCTCACACACAGAAGGTCCTGGGTTTGATTCCTGGTATGAGCAAAGAGTGTGGAAAACTCTTCATTAGGACAGATTTCCCCATTTTAAATAAAGATAGAAAGCTATTCCAGCCTGCATTTTCCCTTAGAGAACTATCAAAATGTATTATTACTGTATATAACTAGTCCGCTCGGATGGTGTAATAGTTAGCTAATCTGCCTCACAAGCAGAAGGTCCTGGGTTTGATTCCCGGTATGAGTGAAGAGTATAGAAAACTCTTCATTAGGACAAATTTCCCTGTGCACTCAGCAGCTAATTGGGTACACTCTAAGCTGTATGATTAGGGTGGAGGTATCCCTTCCGTGGACTTGCATACTGCCAAGGGAGTGGTCATAAAACCTTGTAGGAATAAAATCCTGATCTCCAATGATCACTAAGCTGACACAGCAACAGAAACCCGAACTTCGTCACCAGCCTCCATACTCCATTGGAAGTTGTCTCTTAAGATATGGGGTGTTCTGCACTCATGAGGTGATGGATAAATACCTACTTTGATATTTACAGATCATTTTTTAAATCTATCTTGTTAAGTAAGTATTTTGAATTATTCCCCTTAGGCAAGAGAGTTCTTATCATCTTCTGGTAGGGGGCACTGTTTTACGTTCTAGTGAACGAGCAGACATATTGTTATTGTCATTAGTTGATTAGAGAGCTCGATGAGTCATTGTATGATCTGTAGGATCTGTGAGTACATCTTTTGTTTGCATTTTTAATCTGTTAATATCTGTCATTAAACCAACTTACATATCTAACAAAAACTTTGTAAAAAACATAATTTGGCCCCCAACAGTGAGATTTGTCAGTAGAAATGCAATAGGTGAACTACTGTTTGTATTGGGATGCATTTTCAAATAGGCCCCCTTCCCCCGCCTCTCAGCTAAGCCTCTGTTCAATACAATCAAAACATAGTCTTTGATTTAAAATTTTGCATTGAATATTCCAGTTGTGATCCCATTTGTTTCTAAGATTCATCATAACAGTGACATTCCATGAATCGGCTCCCAAATGAGAGGATTAATAAAGAGTATAAAACCAGCATTTTCAATGTTTTCCCAGATTTTATGACCATCGCATATAATGCTGTATTTAAGCATAAAAGTTTTAATGATTTCCGTAAATCTATAATGGCTTCCATCTTTATGCACACGGGACAATCACATTCCATGTCTCATTTTAAATGTTCTATCAAGGTGACCTAGAATTATCCGGGATGATTATTACTAAGAGTAAACCTTTGCTTTAACCTCTTCACTCAATTAAAATACCTGCAAAATATACACCTTAAAAATGTTATGAACTCTATGGACAAGAGTGCTTCTATGGGTATTGACCAAAAATTCCGGAATAAAATGCTCATAAGAAAATAAGCAGGACAAATACTAAGTTCATTATTGTAATGTTCTTGTTGTGTTTAGTGCCTTTGTTCACTTTGTTGTTCTTTCTGTTGTAGCTGTGTGAGATTAGAATGAGTTTGATTCATAACTGTGTTTAAGCATGTTAAGAAAAGAAGATGTAACGAAAGACACATGTTGATCAGGGCTATGCCTATGTTGAACTGAGCCTTCCCCGTTCCTACTTCCGGTCCATGCTTCTGGGACTGAAAACGCAATGGGGGCTGCTGAGAGCTTGCTTCGGCATGTTTATTGATTTAACATAACATACATATATATAAACATTACAACAGTTATGAGCTTTTGTTTAGTCCTGTTTTTTTTTTCCATTCCTTCATGTAATTGTCTTCACCTGTTTTTGCCTAGTCTAAAAGAACCAGCGGTATCTTGTTTTTCGGTAATCGGCAACCATCCACATTTTAGATCCACAAGTGGCTCACAAAACCGTTTGAATGTTTATTCCCTGTTTTTTATAACGACGTAACCATGCAAGAAGCCATTCGCAGTACATCATTGGTCACCACGAGAAGTATAAAGATCAGCGTTCTTCTCTTTACACAACCCTTTGATTGCAAGTGATCAGTATGAAGTTTCTGTTAGCATTTCACTTCTTGTCGGAACAAGTACAATTCTGGCAGGGTTGCTTGGGTAATCGGATATGATATTGAAAGACCCGAAATCCGAAATGATCCCAAGTTATATACATGACTGACGAGGCAGCCTGGCACATCTTTGAGGTGTATTATATGAACTCATTCATTTTCCTAATTGTTGATATGAGTATGGTAATAAAAGTGGAGGTTCTTTAATTTTTTCTAATTCAAGATTTGTTCTTGTACAATTGAAACACAATCATGTGTTTGACAGTGTGTATCATATAAGCAGTGAATTTACACAATAGAATGTTTTTTAAAATTTGTTAATCCTGAACCAATTGCAAGTTGATAAAACACACTACTCAAAACAATTTTATTTTTAACAGATTAGTTTATAATGAAGAGTCTGACATTATAAATGGATTCTCAGATCCCGTGGCCCTTCCACCCTCTCTTTTTTCCCTGTGTCCAGAGCCACTGGATTGCAAAAATATGACAAACTATAAATTGTTAAATCTCCAAAGACTTGAGAATATACAAAATGAAATTAAATTGTTTGTAAAAAAAATTCAAATGGCAGGATGTGAATATTTTTTTAGATACTGTATTTACGAGGTTACAAGATGCATGTTTAGCGAGGGCATCTTTTTTGGACTACTGCAGCTTATCCTGACACCATGTTGTACAGTTCAAGATTTAGGTGGACAGCCTCCTATCCATAATACCAGCATATTCAATGCTGTATAATGTTTATCCACTTTTAGTTTTTCAATTGTCTGTCTTTGCACAAGAGTGCATCGGTACTGACCCAAAATTCTGGAATAAAATGCTCAGAAGAAAATAAGCAGGACAAATTCTAAGTTCATTATGAGCTTCGAGTTTAATCCTATTTTTTTTTTCATTCCTTCATATGAGGTTACCTGGTCACCTTAGCATATGCGTAGGTGTCCAAAAAGACAGGATGTGGGGACCGGAAATGACACAGCGTGGGTGTTCAAACCTGATAAAGGAACTCAGGGGAGCAGACCCAAACAGAAGACTCAGAGGACGCAGCCAAGAGGCAGACCGCCTAGGGCTGGGAAGGCATAAGACCAAGTTCCCCTGTTGGGACAGTCTCTCGACACCCTTATCTCTCTCCCACTCTTTATCCACCGGCCGACAAAAATGTAAGATATGAAATAAAAATATGTCTCATATTTTTACAACCATTCTTCGAGTCCTTCCTTCCTTTGATTGTCCAATTCCCTCCGATTTCCCTCCCACAAATGAGCAACCGATGACAAGACATCTCATGGCACCAGGACATTCACCCCAGCATACAACAGTAGTAGCGTAGTAATGCCTATAGTAGCCTTAAGGATCTGACTGCCGATAGCAAGCTAGGGTGCTGATGAGACTAGAGAAAGAAAGAGGGTAATGTTTCCCTCCCGCAAATGAGCAACCAATGACGAGACATCTCATGGCACCAGGACATTCACCCAACGACGAGACATCTCATGGCACCAGGACATTCACCTCATTATCCAAAACATGTAATTGTCTTCAGCAGCTACAGATGATACAACATTTTTTGCTTATTCTCACTCATTCATTTTCCTAATTGTTTTTATGGGTATGGTCATAAAAGTGGAGATTCTTTGATTTTTTCCAATTCAAAATTTGACCAAATCATTTGCAAGATTCATCACAAAATCTTATCTCATTGACCAATCCTTCAATATGGGATGAGTTTACAAAGTCCAAAGTTAAGTATGGCTATTCCAACGCAAAATGATTACTGCAACTTTTGTATTGTATATATAATAAATATTTCTTTTTTAATAAATGTATTTATTTATTGGAATGAAATAAGCCTGTGAGTATGTTGGCAGCAAATAAGGTATAAACTTAACTTTACCCTATGTAGTTTATATTGCATTTGCTAGCTTATAAAGCGAATGTACATATAACATGCACCCTTGTTTTACAATGCCTTTTTTTTTAGAGTACATCACATCACAAGTTATCCTGAATCCAAAGATTCTGTGACCAATCTCCCATTCATAAAACCAGTGGAAGCAATCAAATCCAATAAAGTAATAGACAAGCCTGGCTGCTGTAGGATCAAACTCTCCTCCAACTTCTATTCCAATTGAAGATGATTATTGCAACTTTTGTATTGTATATATAATAAATAAAGGATTATAAAAATATATATTTGAATAAATGTATTTATTTATTGGAATGAAATAAGCCTGTGAGTATCTGTATTATAAATTTTCATTAATATCTAAAAACTTGTCAATTTAGCTCAGTCAGTAATACATCCTCGTGGCAATCAGTTGGTCGGGAGTTCAAATCATGATAGGTGAATGTGAATTTTACTTATCAGTTTACACCTCTAATTTTGGTGTTCTCGTTCTTGTTGTTCTTGTTACAGTAGGAAAACAAAGTCAACTCCAGACTTTGTACTGGAGTTTGACAAAAAAAAAGATAAGACTCAGTTGACTATGTTGAAATAAAACATTTTTGGAGTATCCTAAAGATATTCCAGTTAATGACTGCCTGTTGCCATATTTAAATCTGATTGACATATTGCTAAGTAGATATTTTAATTGTTTAGTTTGTAGTAGTATTTAGTTTCCTAAATAATTTACAACATGATACAAAGCTTCTGCATGTTCTTCTTCATACTATTATTACTAGCTGAAAAACCACTTTATGGGCCAGGTAATCAGCTAGTTCCAGTGGAAAGCCTAAATTGCCCCAATGGATTGGAATATGTATCCATTGTATCATACCTTAATTGAAAATCATAAACTCTTGGATTGTATTTAAAATCAAAATTGAATGGAACTAATCTTCTAAAAACATGCTCCGGGGTTCCATTAGTAATCACATGAGATGAGTATTTGGACATATACTAGCTAATTTATCTTATAAGTGAATTGTTCAAATAGAGAACTTTAGTAGTATATAGATAGTGAGGGAATACAGTTCCCAAACCACTACACCACTTTATCTCAAAATTTCAGACAACCTATTCCAGATTGAAAATGTTAATGGAGGTTCGAATGCGAACACAAAATGAACAGCTCTGGTTAGTCATTTGGTGACCATAGCTCAAGTGGTCCTTGAGTTATAATGACAGATAGATGGACCTACAGGCACTTGGTGAATTTTACTAAGATGACTGACGGTCTCATTATTTCAGCATAGTCAACATTTACTACCTTCAATTACACATTACGCATGTCCTCTTTTCCCCTCTGCTCATGTTTCTTTTCTCCTCAGCTCCTTCTTTTCTTCCTTCCTTTCTTTTTTTCTTTCTCGCTCTGCCTCTACCTCGTTCATAAATCCTATTTCAACACATTGAATTGGGCATTATGCTTACTGTTAAACACTTTATCTGCCTCAAAGGGCTTCCCTCTTCCACAAGACGAACAGCATGTCCACCTTTCCATGCACTACATTCAATCTATTTAATCTTCACACGCTTTCCTACTCTTTCAGTTTAGCTAACATGACAGACACAAATTAGAGGTCCAGTTTAGTATTATACTTACATCCAGGGCCCGGCAGAGCTGGTAATATGCCCAGACCAGATGGGAAATGTAGGACCCCCACTTCAAACTGTTCATTAAGTGTTTTTGTAATCACATTACAGTTAAATACATATGATTTATGTATGGATATATATATATATGTATGCCTCTAGAGTAGGCCCCCCTCAAAACTGTAGGATTGGGCCAAATGGCCCCATTGGAACCCCCTCTGCTCAGGGGTTCCAAAAATTGTAAATCAAACCCCTCGCTAAGAACTTTAAAAGAATTGAATTGTCAAAAAATATGCTAAAAACTTGTTGGCCATAGTCCTTGATTTATGCGATCACTTAGAGATGTACAGACATTTGGTGAGTTATAATACGATTATAAGATGACTAATGTTAAGTAAATATTCTCTTGTCTGATTGAGTTATTTCCCTTAGACAGAAGAGCAGTTTCCGACTTCCGGTAAGGTGCCAATGTTTACGTCCTAGTGGGCGGGAAGCCATATTGGTTTTAAGAGATTGAGTTTGAGTGCCGGCATTGTAAATGTATGAATAAATTGGATCTGTATGAGTAAGTCTTTTGTTGCATTTTAAATCTGTTAATATCTGTCATAACAACCTTACATTGATAGCAGAGTGTAGTAAAACAAAAATGGCAGATGATTTTAAAACAGAAAATACTGGAAAGATGAATGGTGATATTTCTGGAGTTGAAAATGAAAAAAAAAGAATATTGTCAAGGATGTTGAAGTTGAATTGGAATTACCAATTTTTCGCCAGAGAATTATTGCAAGTGGCGAGAAGAAATGGCTACATGGGTGAGCACATGTAAAATCAAAAATACAAAATTAGTACTGACTGTTTTCTTTTCTCTGACCGGCAGTGCAAGACAGGCCATTTTGGACATGGATTTACCTAGTTTAAATAGCGAAAATTGCTTATCAAATTCATACAAAATGTTACCTCAGATTATAAGATGACTAAGAAATGTACATTTCCCTTTATATTAACATTTGAATTTTCTTATATGAATTTAAGAGTTCAAGAATTACATTTTCTTATATGAAATAACTACAGATCAATGTTACTTCACTTCCAACTTTATATACATTTTTTTCTTTATTTTTTATTCTATCTATCATAATAATTCAGAGATATTTCATTTCCACCACCAAAGAGTTCAACTGTCAATTAGGAGTGGTTTATGACGTTAAGAGTTTACACATTTGGATATTTGAGCTGAAATTTGAGAATGGTTATGATGACTTAAGTGTGGACTTCAAAATGGTTATCATGACTTAAGTGTGGACTTCAAAATCAATGTTATACAAAGAGGAAAAAGGATGAGAAACAAAATCTCATCTCATTGACCAATCCTTCAATATGGGACGAGTTTCCAAAGTCCAATTTCCTAAAACACACTCCTTTTCAGAATTAAAGTATCAGATTAAATACTTCAAGACTCCATCATTGATCCTGTTGAATCCAAGAGGCTTGTACCAAGTTGAACCAATCCCTGACAAGTCAGATTTAGTAATAAAAACATAAATATTGAAGGAACCAAAATTTGAATCACTTCACTAACTTGAAGGTACGGATATTGCATCCTCTTAGCCACAAATAAAATACATTAAAAAATGACTCATTTACTGCATCAGCATGAAACTTGGATCTGTGATCTGTGGATGTTTCCAATTGAGAGGGTGGTGAGATTCATGAAAGAAAAGAAAGTAGACAACACTTACGAATTACTAGACACAACATACATATGAGAAAGGTTCGAGAACTAATCAGCTGAACATAAAAACAAGAAAGCTGTAGATATTGGTTCAAATAATTCCTGGAATAATGAAAATGGTTTATCTTCAGTGATGTAGTGCCAGAAGATGTGAGAGAATGCAGGGCTCTGCTAATGAAGTGGGCATTAAAGCCCACGCCCTTGAGAACATTTCTGAGATTTAACCAATTTCAGAGATGATTTGAGGTCATATGGGATGAGTATTTGGACATATACTAGCTAATTTATCTTATAAGTGAATTGTTCAAATAGAGAACTTTAGTAGTATATAAATAGTGAGGAAATGCAGTTCCCAAAAAAGTAAGGAAATGCAGTTCCCAAACAACTACACCAAAATTTCAGACAACGTATTCCAGATTGTCTAAAATGTTAATGAAGGTTCAAAATGAACAGCTATGGTTAGTCATTCAATAGAAACCAACATGCAACCACTGTCTTTTGGCAGCATGCTATTCTGGGGGTGATCAATTAAAATAATTGGAAAAATGGGTGTTAAATAAATGTTACTTCTCTCGCCTCAGTGATTACTAAAAGTGTGAATTTTCAAAAAATAAGTATGAATGCTGTCAGACACAAACTAAAGGACCAATTTTGCATAAAATTACATTGTAAATTGAACACCCACCCTAAAAACTAACTTTGTGGGGAATTTTCAAAAAAACAAAAGAAATCGTTTTTCTAGACATAGTAAGGAGTTTAAATGTGTAGCCCTCTAGCTCCATAGGTGCTGCCTGTACACACATGATACATACATAGCCAGCAAAACCAATTTTAAGATACATACATAGCCAGCCAGCCAGACCAACTTAAAGATACATACATAGGCAGCTAGACCAACTTAAAGATACATACATAGCCAGCCAGCCAGACCAATTTAAAAATACATACATAGCCAGCTAGACCAACTTAAAGATACATACATAGCCAGCCAGCCAGACCAACTTAGAGATACATACATAGCCAGCCAGCCAGCCAGACCAACTTAAAAACTGAAGAAACCTATGTTGACAATTTGGCTAATAATGCCAGCATTTGTATTTCTTGGCCTTTTATGTGACACGGTTGATCAGTCCATGCATCAACTGAGAATGAAAATGAAGTGACATACTCCAGTGGAGAATACAAGATATAGTTTTAGCAATAATCATAAGAAAGTGTCCAGGCTTAGAAGTACCATGAATAAAGATTGGCGTGACAATAAAACAGTGTTCAACAAAATTGAGGCAAAGAAGGCAGACACATTAATCTTGTAAATATGGCCACCAACGTCAATAAATGAGGAGAGCAAAAAAGAATTTTAAAATAAATGAAATAGTCGAGTGAGGATGTTGAGATAAAATGGCAGAAGTAATGAATTGAGAGAAGCAAGGAGAGGGTAATCCTTAAAGAAAAGTAAAGTTAACCGGTTGGTTTACATGAAAAGTGATAGGAAATCATTTAAGCAAGATTGTAAAAATTCTAGGACAATAGAATTGGTTCAATCTTTTCAGAAGGAAAATAAAAATTCCAATAATCTGCTGTATTTGATGGCCAAGCAAAACACACACAACAAAAAATAATGATTACTTTGAAAAATAAAGAATAAAAGTAAAAGATAAAAAAAATGTTGAATATTTGAAGATCATCAACAGATTCGGCAGACAGCTTTGAATATCTGCTTGAATTCTGTGCATTCTAAGTATTTAAGAAATCATTTTAGAAACCGTCAACCAAAACTGTCACCAAAACTGTCAACATAAGTTTCTTCAGTTTTTAACTTGGTCTGGCTGTGTATGTATGTATCATGCATAAAGTCTGCACCAATGGAGCTAGAGGGCTGAAAATTTAAACATTTACTCCTTATTATGTCTAGAAAAAACATTTTAGGCTGGTTTTTTTAAATGCAACCCGCCGATAGATTTTTAGTGAGGGGTTCAATTTGCAATGTAAGTTTATGCTAAATTGATCTCTTAGTTTGTAATCGGTAGCATTCACACTTGTTTTCTTTTTTAAATTCAGACTTTTTTTTAGTGATCACAGCCCGATAAAAGGTGAGAGAAGTAACTTATTCATTGATCACCACGTTTTCAAATTTTATTCATTTATCACCCCCAGCATGCTGCCAAAAGACGTCACATGACAGTTTCTATTGAG
>VCCN01000387.1:11986490-11998817 GCA_006491835.1 Architeuthis dux
TGTATTCTGACATTTATATGTATCTATGTATATATCTATGTACCCGAACTTTGCCCAGCCCTAACCATTCATAATAGAAACTTGAAAATTTACACACTCACTCCCCTCAATGAGTAGGGAAGATGTTTTTTTGTTTTTTTCTAAATTACCCCCTAAATAGGTTTTTAGAGCGGGGTTCAATATGCAATGTAAGTTTATGCTAAATTGGTCACTAGTTTGTGCTTGCTTGTTTTTTGAAAATTCAGACCATTTTTAGTGATCACAGCCCAACAAATGGCGAGAGAAGTAAATTCATTGATCACCCCTTTTCCCAACTTTTTAATTGATCACCCCCAACACAGCATATATGGGTGGCAGTGATTCATAATTTCTCTTGGAATGCTAGTTTTTTATTATCTCTATACAAAAATGTACTCCTTCTCATGCTTATTGTAAAAAATGCTATTCACTAATTAAAACATAAATAATTTCGATTTTGTTACATTTTAGTAATTTATTTAAACAAAAATATTTTTTCTCGTAATAAACACTGTAAAACTTAATTATACACCACTGATTTTTATCATTACAAATGAAAGAAAATTAATGGTAAATTTAAAACTTTTTGGGATGGCCCTCTTAGATCATGAGGCCCCGGGCTGCAGCCTGCTCAGCCTATATGTAAATCTGGCACTGATCAGAAGCCGTGGAAATGACCACAAATCAAAACTGCAATACAGCAAGTATCTTCAGAGGCCTAATATTAGTACAGATCAAAGAAAGATTTGCAATAACTATACAAAATTACCATTTATATCAGCTATAAAAGATGTAAAAAGGGAAAGTAAGCTATTCATTTAGTGGCATGAGAGGAAATCTGTTTAGCAACAATAAAACTTTTCTTAAAAATAGTGTCCATTAATCACAATCAAAATCAAAATCAATCATATAAAAAGAAGACATATTTGTAATAGCTTTATGTGACCAGAATGTAGGCCATGGATTCCCAGGCTTGAAGACTTTTAAAGAAAGAAATCGGTACAAATCTAATTTGTTAAAAGGAAATTTTTATTTCAAAACCTACCAATGATTTCTTCTCTCTTCGAACTGGTTACTTGTGACTTTTAACCAAAAGATTGACCCAGAAACTGAGAGATCATAAGACAGCACAGTACACTAGAGAAAAGATAGGAGAAAGATATCATAGAATCCATTAGTAAACTCAAATGGCAATGGGCTGGTCATGTTGCAAGAAGGTCAGACAACCGCTGGACATCACGACTCACAACACGGATCCCCAGAGATCATATGTGAAACTGTGGCCTGCATAAAATAAGATGGCATGACAAACTAGACAAGTTCAGAAAGTATTGGCTGCACGATGCCCATAATAGAGAGGTCTGGCCAATCTTGTGGAAGGTCTATGTCCAACGATAGACGCTAAAAGGCTGATGATGATGATGACAGCACTGAGCAGATTCATTGCTGCTCTAACAATCTCCATCAGCCAACCACCACAGAATGCAGCTTGAAGGTGTCAGGTTGTTCAGAAAGGAGTGGACAAACTATTGTGATATGCACATGACCTGAAATCTCTTTGGGGAAAGCCAGAAGTCACAGTGAGCCAAATTGGGACTGTAGGAGACTAACAGACCTGGGTGATGTTTTGCTAAAAAAAAACTGCACAAGACATAAAAAATGGACAGGCTCTTTCATTGAACAGTCACACAGCACTCAATAGTGTTTCACTACCGACTGAGTAACCGCATGAAAGAGTATCTGTTCAGGCATACACAGTAAGGTCCCCTCTGATTGATTGCCAAGTTACTGTGGAACTGGTTCTCGAGATATTCAAAATGGCTGGATACTTTCCAGACAGACCTTATATAGAGATAAATCAGTTTGAATAGTTGAATGTCTTTTTTCCTTTAGCAACAAGGTCATCAAGATGTAATTCTGTACGGGTATTTAGGGAAAAACTGCTGACTTGGAACTTTGCCAAGTGACACTGACATCTGAATGCCAGTTTGTACTTGTAAAATCTTTAATATCGATACAGGTTTCCCCTGTTATAATGCAGGTGCTGGGATCCAAGAAAGCCAACCACGTTGTAACTGAGCTGCAATAACTGCAGAGCGGATATTGGCAATTTTCAAGGGCGGGTGATGGGTGAAAGATGGCAATCATTGCCTATCATATAAAGACTAAGTGAGATTTGAACAAATAAACAAAGGTATTCTTTAATGTTTGGTTTTTATTAAATAATAGCACCAAAATATCAATAAACTATGGAAATGACAAATATTTTTTCAATTTCAGTGTCTGAACGTTATAAAATATTAAAATTCTAATTAATATAATGCATCACATTTTTAAAAAAACCTTAAAATTTCAATGAATTTTTATGAACATATTTCCACCTTGTGTCAAATGGGCTTAGGGTGTGGTAGAATACCACCCAGCCCAACATATTGGGCTTATGGGTTCAAAGTCCATGATCCACCTGCCTTATATCGCGAACCACACTATAACGAACCTTGTCATAACAGGAGATTCCTGTATTACACAAATCTCTCTGCTTGACCAAATGAGCTATTCTCTAACATACTGAAAGATATTAGAGCAAAGTTTTTGAAAATTCACCACTTTTTCCAATTTCATAATTGATCACCCCAACAGGGCATGCTGCCAAAAGTCACGTGACGGTTTCTATTGAGTGACTAACCAGACCTATTTTCTTTTCATTTAACAAAAACAAAACATTTGGCATATTTTTTGGCTTTCCGTTTATCCCAGCTCAAAATATCGGTCTCAATGTTTCAAAAGGAAATTCTGTTTTTATTTTGCGGTTTTCTGGCCGAGTGCGCAATAATATATGTAAAAATGTTTGGGTCCATGATCCCCCGGCCTTATATCGTGAACCACACTACAACGAACCGCATTATAATGGGAGACTCCTGTATTACACAAATCTCTCTGCTTGACCAAATGAGCTCTTCTCTAACATACTGAAAGATATTAGAGCAAAGTGTAATGAGGTAGACATTGACTAGTCAGTTGGAACCTGTGTTTATTGATTGCACTCCAAAGGGCAATTGAAAACTCTTAGAAGCTCATAAGGACAGTGTTATGTTCTGTGATTTCAATTTAACTGCAAATGGCAGTCATGTTTGCTGCCACCTTATCTGCGAGGTTAGATTACTGTGTAACAATCAGCAAAAACTCTAAATGGTGTCCAATCATAAAATAAAGAAAAGTACTCATATTCTGAGTGAATCTTTAAATGCGCAGCATCTCTAATACCAATTGGTGTCATTGACTGACGGGCTGACATACCAAAATAAAAGGTCCCTGGCTTAGTGTTGCCAATTTAGATGTTTTTCATCTGAATCTAGATGCTTTTGGTTGAGTCTAGATGTCAGAAATTGCTATTTAGATGATTTTGAATAAAATAAGTAATATTTTTATTTAATCTATTGTAATAAAATAAGTAATATTAGAAACCATCAACCAAAACTGTCAACAAAATCGTCAAAATAGGTTTCTTTAGTTTTCAAGTCTGGCTGACTGGCTGGGTATGTATCTTGTGCACAGGCCATACCAATAGAGCTAGAGGGGTGAAGATTTAAACATTTACTCCTTATTATGTCTAGAAAAAACTCTTTTTTGTTTTTTAAAATTGCCCCATAATAGGTTTTTAGTGGGGTGTTCAATTTACAATGTAAGTTTATGCTAAATTGATCCCTAACTTGTGCCCGCTTGTTTTTTGAAAATTAACTCATTCATTCATCAGCCCTTTTTTTAATTGATCACCCCCAACATGGCATGCTGCCAAAAGATGTTGGTAACATGACAGTTTCTATTGAGTGACCAAGCAGACCTGTTCTTTTATAAATTAAGTAATATTTAAAAAAATAAATGTTGAAGATTAAAGTCATATTTAATATATTAATAATATGTAGTATATTTCTTAGATTTTAGATATATATTGGAGTATCTAGATGTTTCTAGGTGCGTAAGATGATTTATGACTCAATTTTAGATGTAAACTTGAAAATAAAGTTGCCAATACTGCCCTTGATAGATCGTCACCCAAGAAAAGAACTATCACATCTATGCTCTGACTTTCAGGCTTGTTTTTATCTCTCGTGCGATAGATATTTCAAAGATGAAGAGAAGTTTTTTAATGTTTATCTTTGTTTTTTGCAGGGTTTCTGAAGTTTATACAATTAACTCAGAGATATAAATAAAAACAAAATGCATTTCTTTTATCTTTAACTTTTAACTACTATTTTCCTTCATCTTTATTTTTAGTGGTTTGTTTATCAAAACTTAGTTCAGACCGTCATTCCACAGCATTGAGTAAACAGTGCTGATCGAAAAATAGTAGTCAAAAGATTACTAATAATGGTTTAAAATACTTTATCTAATAAAAATAAATAATAAAAGGTAAGGCATTTCTTTTTTTACACAACATGTACAATTCTCCAATTAGTATAATCGAAATAATTTTGGATTTATTAGTTTGTCCATTAAGAATGAACGGAACGGGCATTAGGTTTAAAGCATCAACATTTCACAATATACTGGACAATGCCTAGTGGATAAAAATGTTGGTTAAACACATCTACTTACTTGTTAGCTGTGAGTTAGCCAGGGTCACTGTTTAATTTACAAGGTAAAAAGAAGCATATATAGATGGTGGTGATTCATAATTTGGCTCGGGATACTAGTTTAATACATTTTATATGTAATAGCAAAGGATGATAAAAAATGTTTCAGGATTATAAGTTTATTGAAGGGAAATGAGAATATTATATTTTTAATAAAAATCTTACTGAGGGTAGTTTGGTAAGTTTTTACCTTATTCTTTTTTTCCTAGATCTCCCAGGGCAGGCCCATCGTCAAGGCCTGTGGGGGGCCTGGCCCTACCTGGAAATCACTTGGTAGGTGAATGTGATGTGAATAAAATGTTGGTTAAACACATCTATCTACTTGTTAACTGTGAGTTAGCCAGGATCAGGCAATGAAAGTCATATTCTAGTTTAGTGGAAAAGGAAAAAGTGGAATCACAAGGGTGAATTATATTAGAAGAAATAACTGATATGAGATATCACCTAACATGGACAGTGGAATAATAACTATCTATTATGGTTTCAATAAGGAGATAGGTTTCAAATTATCAAATAAAAAACGTGATGGCCAAAACCTTGTGACAATAACAACCAAGATGAAGACAATTTGATTAGAGTATAATAATAATTCCTCATTTTAGGAAGTCTGACAGAAATTATGTTGGCTAAAAATTCTTAAATGTATAAAGGTCCCCGGCAGAAAACAGTTGAAATAGTAGCCAAAAACCTGTATATAATTCAGCAAAGTTCAATATTTTTTGCATATTTACATAGAGTTATTTATATATACATATAAAATGTAAACAAACAATTAGACTGACTGTAACTCATTATTTTTCTGGGGTTTTGTTAACATTATAGCCAAATTTCAGCAAAATCGGTCGAGATTTGAGAAATGTTCCCAATTGTAAACAGAAACAATGTTTTTACTTATAAAATGTAATCAAACAATTGGATCAGCCATAACTCACCACCCCTTAAGTAGAATCTCTCCACAAGCATACATACAAAATTCCATTGAAATATATTAAGGAATAATGAAGTTATCCAATTGAGAAAAAGGAGACAACGACGACACAAAGACGACGATGACGACGATGACGATGATGACAGACACCCATGGTGAATGATAGTCCCCAGCTTTTTTTCCACCGGGGACAAAAATATGTGCAAATCCTAAACAATCTGGAACACAAGCTATTAATGCTTTTCTTGTTGAAATATAGCTGTGATTTAAATATTGTTAAAGACAGTATACAAAATCTGACCATATCGCTGCATTCGCCTTCATGTTATAATAACAGAAATACATATTGAGACATGGTACCAAATTTCCTTGCTGTGATGATACATCCAGTTCACAAGACAGTTCAAATTTATTGTAACACTAGCAATGTACCCGGCATTGCCTGGAGAAAAATAACTGCAAATAATATGTCCTTTAATATATTTCTCCTTACACAGCAGAATAAATGAAGTGAGGATTATTTGCACGATTTACCCATGAAAAAGTAGCTATCATCGAAAAAGTACATGCACAAAACAAATTATGTAATTTGATAGGGCTTCTGCGTACACAACGTTATGTTGGATATTTAGGTAGCCGTGGGCGGGGGTCACAGATCTGACCCCCACAGGTGTTGAAAGTTATAAACAGGATATCAAACTGCAGGTGCTAGGGACCGGAAGACACACCAGGTGTTGAAAAGTCATAAACAGGATATTGACTAAAACCCTGAGGTGGCTGGCTGGAAAACCAGCGTGGGTGTTTGAACCAGATAAAAGCGACACACAGTGCCCTCGGAAGCCAGAGAGATCACTTAGGTTTGGGATGAAGACAGGGCCAATTTCCCTGTTGTCAAAATACCTGTATGCCCTGCTGTTTAAGAAAGGTCTGTCGGCTCTCATTATCTCTCTCCCACTCTTCATTCTCCACCACTGAACGATGTGTCTGATGCAATAAAAATATATCTTCATATTTTTATAAAACAAGTTCAATGACCTTGGATGTCAGCACCACCTATCCTATCAAATTTGACCTCATCTGTCCTGCCATTTGTGAAGTCAAAACCATTTTTATACTTCAAAGAAAACTCAATATTATGCTAGATGATAACTGGATTTCTTGTGAGTCTTCATACCCAAAATTATGTCAATGGGCCTTGTTAGACAACATTTTTATACTTCAAAGAAAACCCAATATTATGCTAGATGATAACAAAGCTATGTCAATGGGCCTTGTAGTTTTAACACAATAGAGACATGAATAAACAAACACACAAACAGAAGGCTCCAATATTAGTATAGATCACAGGAAATCTTTAGCCTAAATATGAAATATGTGCTCCATATAAAAGAAACTGAATGGAGTCATTCGTTCATGTCACACCTTTTAGCAAAGTGTTGAGTTGCACAATAGAAAATTGAAAACAAGACTTATCTGGGAATTCTGATCAATGGCACAGTGATTAAATATAGCATGTTCATGGCATCGTGACATTCTATGAAAGAATAACATTCTCTAGTTTTGGATAGAAAACTTCTTTTTCCCCACAAGTTGAAACAAATGTAAACATAGCAGTTAAAAGAAAATTATAAAGAACATTTCAGATGAGAATCAGTATTTTAACTGCATTAAGTTTTCAATTTGTAATGGTTTAAAAACAATTAGGTGCAGCTCCAGCAGAAAACAAAAATCATTTTTGCTGTATTTAGGCAATAATCAATTCAAGTTATTTAAAATGTATTATATGTTCTAACAACAAAGAAAGGCATACACAGTTCCTCAACTTGAATAACACAAGTAGATTCTTTATACATAAATACATACCTACACACGATGTACAGCCGTAGCTAGAAATGTTTACATGCACAGTTATTTTTCCATCCATATGCATTAACTTATAAAACAGATTTTTTTATCTCAGGCAACAAAGTTAGGAGAGGTATTCATCTATGTCTGTTCATCTATCTGTGTCTGTTCATCCATCTGTTCTTCCGTATGTCCGTCTGTCTATCCACACAATATCTCCAAATGTTCTCAATTAATTTCAATGAAATCTTTTGGAGGGCTGGGCCATGTATCTATGAAAGAAATGATTACATTCTGGAGTGGATCCAGGAATTTGTTTTTAATTGAGAGTATCGCCCATGAATAAGTATTTCAATTTCACCATATACACTGCAGTACTTTCTTTGGATGAAGACCAGACTTTTGTATGGTGCATTTTATATGCAACTCAATCTCTTGCATTCCACGTTGTTGTAAAGTATCTACAGTATCGCCCATAAATAAGTACACCCCTGCCACTTTTTTTATAGAAAGTTAATTTTCTTCGAAACCAAATAGAGCAGGATTTTATTATTTCTAGTGGAACATTACACAATAAAAACAGATATTATCAGGTGTTACTTATGACCAAATGATACACCATTGAAACTCTGTTGCCAAAAATATGAGTATATTGCCGTCCAAAAATGAGTACAACACTACAAAAAATTATTTTTGGCAACAGAGTTTCAGTTCTGTAGAGTTTGGTCATAAATTATTAAGTAAGTATTTTGAGTTATTCCCCTTAGGCAGGTAAGTGCTTATCAACTTCCGGAAAGGGGCACTGTTTTATGTTCTGGTGAACGAGCAGCCATATTGTTTTTTGGAGGAGATCGGATAATACACGTGGGTGTCATTGGACACAGTCATTGTAAATATATGAATAAAGGATCTCTTTGAGTATGTCTTCTGTTTGCATTTTAATCTGTTAATATCTGTCTTTATACTAACCTTACATTGATAGCAGAGCATAGAGGAAAAAGAAAAATGACAGACGATTTTAAAACAGGAAATACGAGAAAGATGAACAACGATATTTCCGGAAACAAAACAGAAAAAAAACAAATATGGTCGAATTTGGCCACGTTGACATTGAATTGGATTTACCAACCTTTTCCCCAGAGAATTATTGTAAATGGCAAAAAGAGATAGCTGAATAGGTTAACACATGTCAAATAGAAAATACAAAAGTCTCACCAACCGCATTTTTCTCTATGACCAGCACTGCAAGACAAGCAAATTTGGTTATGGACCACCTTACGGATTTAAATACGGAACATGGCTTATTTCTTTTATATCAAACGTTAGACAAATTTTTTGTAGTGAGTAGTGATGCTACGATTTATGAACCCCCAAAAATAATGAAGAAATCACTTCTGAACAAAAAAATACAATGATGCAAACATGAAGCAGAAAATGGAAGAAAAATAAATCAGTATCTACGATTGATGTAAACAACCAGGGGGCGCTGTGTTACGTTCCGGTGAACGAGCAGGCATATTGGTTTTAGGAGGAGATCGAAGAAGACACACGTGGGTGTCATTGGCCACAGTCATTGTAAACATATCAATAAAAGATCTGTGTGAGTACATCTTCTGTTTGCATTTTAATCTGTTAATATCTGTCATTATACCAACCTTACATAAATAATACTTGATAAAATCCATTTTGATTGTGTAATGTTCCCATAGAAATAATAAAATCCTGCTCTGTTTGGTTTAGAAGACAATTAATATGTGGTAGGGATGTACTTATTTATGGGTGATACTGTATTTCTATTATTCTGCAGGAGAAGAACTACACTTTACAATTATTTTCTTTTGCTAAATGAGATTCTAAAGATGAATTGTTTGTTATGTGTCGTATAATGTGCTTAGAGGCTTTTATAATTTTTCTCCAATAAAAAGTTATCCATTTTTTATTGTAAGGGAATTTCAAGCTATAACATTATGCTCTCTGAAATTATTGTCTTCATTTAGGACAATAAGGATTCGTGGATTGAAATTTTCGATGATACCATTAACTCTTAAATTCATATAAAATGAATTTGAATGTTAAATCAAAGGGGATAGCTCATGATCAAATTTACTTTCTTGCACCTTATTATAAATTTTTAATCCAATTCACAAAAGTGTTCCAATTTCTTTAATTCTGTTCATTGAAGAGTTCCACTGTGTTTAGGAGTTGTATGAAGTGGTTCATTAACTTAAGAGTTATTCACATCAAGAGAGAAATATCAAATTATTGATGTCAATTTTGAGCCTGAGCTCTCTTAGTGATTCTGCTTGAATTTCAGGACAATTGCATTTGAATCATCAAAAAAAAACACAAAACGTTTTCCTCATATTCTCTTATGTGTTATTATTTTAAGTTGAGCAATTCTAAGTAAGTTATAACTATCTTAATGGATCGTTCCATATCAAATTACCTAATTTGGTACCTGAAATTTGGTACCCCTGTAGTTTTTCACTCAACGAAGCCATTTCTAGCTTCATTCTACCTATATTCTATGTGGTGGGGGAGTCATGGGTCCTTCAAATGGGGAGAAATGGCTTTCTGTCTGACCGGCTGTAGAAACTGAACTAAGGGTGTTAAAATAAAGATTCTACTGGATTATATTCAGTTGATGAATCATCATAAAGCCATTATCCAAGGGAAACAGCTAACGTAGGCATAGCAGAGCATGTGTGGAAGGAAATCATGGCACACTGATCCAACTGGAATGCAATCAAAATAATACACATGGTACAATAAAGGAAAGTATCTAAGGTAGACGCACCAACATCTTTGTCAAAAAAATGAATGCATAAGCAATCCAAATTTAATCTTTAGAACCCAGCACTAAAATAATATCAATAATAATGTTAGTAGTTGGTGCCTTGTTTCAGGATTCAATGCAAGACCACTTGAAGAACCTCAGCTATAGCACTAAGAACTCAGTAATGCTCTCCTCAACAGGAGTCAGTAAAAAGGCAGAATCATTGGTGAGAATAAACAAATGTCTTCCATTTCAACCATTCTCGTGCTTACACTATTGACACAAGACCTCAACACTTAGTCCTGAGATTCTGTAGTGGGAATAATGTGTAATATGCATCTATTCACGCTTATGTGTGTACATATATATAACATATGTTTTTGTATATGAGAGATAAAAAAATAATTCAATAACTTATAAAAATTAGGAACTGCCCTTTGGTTGATTAACCTATACCAAGGGCCCCTGGGCTATTAGCAATAGAGGGGCCCCATCTTGAACCATCCTTCCCTCCCTCCGTTCTGTGTATAATTTTAAGTAAGTAATGCAATCTGTCAATCCTGTGAATAAAGTGGATTGTTATGTGCAAATGTGTATATCAGGGGTCTCAAACCCAAGGACACAAAAGGGCCATTACGTCCTAGGGGAGAGGCACAGCAGGCCAAAAGTGAGATGAGGGGGGGGGCATGATTTCCACCAGTTATAATGTTAATCTGCAATACAGCTGATAGGCTGCTATTTATGTATTCATCAAAATGAGTACGTATATGATAGTAAGTGGGATATGTGAATTAGTACAAAATGTGAATAAAAATAATTTTTTAAAAATATTTATTTACTGAATTCAGAATTATAAGTAAGATTAAATAGAGTTCTAATTACCTTCATTTGATCCCAATCAGTTCATGTTGAAGATGATTTCTGGCAACGTTTTGCAGCAACCAGGGATTCTATGTTCGGCTTCAAATCGCGTAAATTAGCCAGCCTCAACACGGATTGTAAATGTTCATCAGTTAGTCTTGAGCGCAACGCAGATTTATCTATTTTCATTGTCGAGAAGAACTGCTCACAAACGTATGTGCTTCCAAACATGGTCAGAATTTGCAAAGATGAAGCAAACAATTTGGGAAATCTCTCACTTGGAAGGAACTGGTATAAATCAGGAACACCAACCTCTGCATATTTCTGCTTCCGTATGGTATCGCATTGAAGCTCCACCAACTCCATCTGAAATTCCCCAGAAACAGTATCAACATCCACGGTCAGTTGAGTAGCAAAAAGCATAAATGCCTTTCTAATGATAAAAAGTCTTGGAAACACTGGTCAAACGCTGCATGCAGTTTTAAAATTATATCTGCATATTGTTTCAAGCAATGTGGTTCAACCCTCTCTAAGGCCGTGGGGTGAGCTAAGTTCCTGCCTGCAAGCTGCTTTGCCCACAACAAATGTTTACACTTGAAAGACGTCATGCTGTCGTACATCATTGTTATAACCTGTGTTGAGCACTGGAGCTTCAAGTTTAGAACGTTAAGATGGTCAGTCAGATCGGTGAGGAATGCAAGCTTAGAGACAAAGATTGGATCACTTAACTCGGGAACATCTTCTCTCAAAGCAAAAGATCTCTTCAAAATATTCCCCCGACTGAGCCACCTCATTTCAGAATGATACAGAAGCTCTCCATATTCATGGTGGATAGATATGAACTGTCGGTAGTTGAGAGCTCTTGCCCGTATAAAATTGATGGTTTTCACAACCACATCCATAATGTTTTTCATCTGCAACCTTTTCCCACACTGTGCTTCTTGATGAAGAATGCAATGGATAGCAGAGATGGACACACCAAGACTGTCCAGCTTTTCTTTAAGAAGGCCTACTAAACCCACCTTTATCCATTCTTCAGTGATATTGAAGTTTTTGTCAACTCCTCTGAAAAGACAGCAGAGTAAGCAGTACCTGTAATGCCTGTACTTTCATCAAGTGTGATAGAAAAAGTTTCAAAATCCTGAGCAGTGGTAGCCAATTGCTGGTATGAATTGCTTGCTAAATCAGTGATACGGCTGGCAACAGTATAGGCGCCAAGCTAATGCTTTCAAACATTTTCGTTTACTTGGGACAGAGGATTTCAC
>VCCN01000387.1:12011038-12032613 GCA_006491835.1 Architeuthis dux
ATTTTTATCTTTTAGTGCAAACATCTGTTGCTTGCCGGTATTATAAAGAAATAATAATGCTAAGTATCATGAGTTATTCCCCTTAGGCAGAAGAGTTCTTATCCACTTCCTGTAAGGGGCGCTGTTTTATGTTCTGTTCAACGAGCAGCCATATTATTTTGGTTATTAGGAGATCAGAGAGATTGAGAACACACATGTGTGTCGTGACTGTGGTCATTTTATGAATAAAGGACCTGTAAGTACATCTTCTGCTTGCATTTTTAATTTGTAGATATCTGTCATTAGACCAACCTTGTACAGCTGCTGCTGTGTATTTGTTACTCAAAGAAAGCAAACAAACATAATTAGAACACATCATTTGAAATTCCGTTCTTGTTTTCTTTGCTACTAGTTCTTTGATTTTTGGGTCTATTAGTGAGAGAACACATCTTAAATCATTCTCAACTTGAAGCTTATTTCAAGCTTTCGACTTGATAGATAGAAGTGCAGAAAAACCTATCACTAGGCTGGACTTTTATTTTAACCTAAGAGCCTTATTTCCCCCTTGGACTGCCCAAATTCCTCCCCTGAGGGGAAATCCCCCCCTGGTGGGAAATCCCCCCCTTGGTTGGGAACCACTGGTATAGACAATGGAGTCATTTGTATTTTTTAATATTCCATTCACAAAAAAAAAGTCATCCACTTTCTCATTATTTCTTTCAATAAGTCTTTAGGTTACACTAAAAAGTCTTATGTATAATGAATGCTCTTAGTGACAAAAAAAGGTGTTAAAGAGCTTCAAGATGCTTTTATCTTCCATTCATCTCTAGATATCTTCAGATAAAATTCATCTTTTAGAATTCTACATTGTTAGACTAAGACTCTGCATACAGGCAACTTTAGATCTAAGTCATCTGCTGTAGAGCACAAGTTTGTAGGTTAGTCCCACAAGCCATTGCTGGGGAGTCCAAGCCTCACTGGACACTCTACAATTGCAGCCTGGGATTTGACTAAACTTAGTAAATACCTACTTTTTATTTATTTCCTCTTTGGATAAATCAAAACTTCATACTATATTGACTAAATTTAATCTGAAATACACTATTATAGAAAGCAGCCAACTGTAAGTATATGACTCAATCAGTCAAATTTAATAGAAAACCATTAGAGTTCTTCAATATTGCAGGCAGAAAATGGATTTACTTTCATAGATATATTTGTTTATCACAAATCCAAATAAGGATGAAAATATTACAAGGATAATTTTTAAATCTGCAAAAAGCTCTTTTCAGCTGAAGTGAAATCCTATGTTAAAATTCTCCTTTTTAGAATTTGTCTGTTAAAGAATAAAATCTTGCACACCCACAATGAAATAAATAACGGGAATGAAATTGATTTTATACTGAAATAAAAGATGAGTACGATAAAATCAAAATGTAGATATAAAGATAAGTAATAAGAATTTGCAACATGAAGATTTATGACTTTTTATTTTAAAAATATATTTGGTTTCAGATTTTTAGGGAATTGCACAATATAAGAAAACAAGTCTTTTGAATAGAAATGCATAATGGATTTGTGTTTTGGGGCAAATAGTTATCATTTATAATTCTCGTTTCAATAAAATAACATAACAATAAATCACCACTTTCAGTGAACGAAACAAAGTGAGTTGTAGAATTTGAAGCAAAAAACGATGAGTCGAAAGATATAATTTTTAACGCCAGTGTATAGAAACTAAAAGGCCATACTTACTGCAAATGATAAACTGGAATTTGAAAAGAAATTTAAAGAAAAATTTAAAAATCCTATTATTTAAAGTATAAAAAGGATTTTTAAAACTTGAGATTTATAAAGTGAAAAGATATTTTGTTAAAATTGGAAAAGGAAAAGAATGAAAACAGACACATTTGTTTGCCTTTATTCACACACAAAAAAGGCATACATAAAATATACAATTTGGATATATGTGTAAATAGTAAGGCAGATATGAGTTCAATGTAGGTATAGATAAAAAACAAGCAATACTTGAAAGTTTCATCAATAAAATAAAAGGTAAAGATCTACTTTGTTAACCAAGTAAAAAAAAATAGAAACCATTTTTTTCGCCTGTAATTTTTTGTGCTTTTAATCCGTTAGAACCTAATATTCATTCTGGGATTTTTTATTTTTCAGAAAAAATTATTTTTTTAAGGTTTTATGAGGTGGGTTCTATTTACAATATAACTGCTTGTTAAACAGGACCATTACTTTCCGTCCATTGTATGGAAGTGAGGCTTTGAAGTATTCAGTTACTTCCCTTGTGAAGCTTCTTTGATATTTTAATGATGATTTTTCTGTGCTTTCATTAAGGTTTTTTGATGGGGCCACACAGGGCTGACCGGGGGAGCAGGGTTCAAACAACCTTTACAAAGGAAGTAACAACATGCTTCAAAGCCTCCCTTCCGTATAACGGACTGAAAGTAACAACCCTGTTTACCATACAGTTACATTGTAAAACATTGAAAAACATTTTTAAATTCACTTTACACTGAAATTACTAGAGTATTTGTTTGCTTTACATGAGTTTAACTCTTAAATTCACTTTACAATGAAATTACTACAGTATTTATTTGCTTTACATGAGTTTAACTTTTAAATTCACTTTACACTGAAATTACTACAGTATTTGTTTACTTTACATGAGTTTAACTCTTAAATTCACTTTTCCCTGGAATTACTGGAGTATTTGTTTGCTTTACATGAGTTTAACTCTTAAATTCACTTTATACTGAAATTACTACAGTATTTGTTTGCTTTACATGAGACATCTTAAATTTAAATGAGACATCTTAAATTTACATGAGAAATTCAGTTTACACTGAAATTATTACAGTATTTGTTTGCATTAGATGAGTTCAACTCTTAAATTCACTTCACACTGAAATTACTACAGTATTTGTTTGCTTTACATGAGTGTATCTCTTAAATTCATAAACCGCTTGAAACCAAATAAAACAACATGCAGTGCCAGTTTTATCTGTTTTTATTTCAACAGCCTTTATTCTACTGTTTATAACATCCCCAAAATGTTTATTGAGTGTCAATAACTTTGATCAGCCTATTTACCATTATACCATTTAACTCTTTGAGGCACATTCCTTTCTCTTCCACTTTGAACTACTCCACTATCTGTTGATCAGCCTGGTTACTAAAAAATAAAAGTGGCACAAAACATAAACCTCTGTGGTCCCAGATATATGAAAATAAAAAGGTGCTATTAAAAATAACCAATCATGCAGATACCAACACTTCAAAAGTGGGATGAAAATTAACCCATGACGCTTCAAAGGGTTTTAGAAAAAAAATCTTTTAATATTCTTTGTGAAAATAATATTCTGTTCCAACGTGATATTAAGCTATCAAATCATGTGAGAATTCTATGCACACTACAGTTAAATATCAACTGATCTGAAATTCATTTCACACGCTGATCAAAACTCTTCCTCTTCTCAACTAAGAAGAGGATCAGACAAGGGAGTGAACTCATCATGTTGATTCCTATGCTACAAACACAATAATTATGGATGCTGTGAACAATATTTTTACATGACTAGAAAGAATTTAAAAACTCCTAGATTTCAGCTTGCAAAAAATTCAGTAACATTATTGTTACTGTAACACTGAAAAAAATAAAATTACAAAGATTGAAATGTGTTGCGGCCATGTTCAATCAAACCATAAATTAAAAAAATCACTTTTGTTCAACTGCCTGGTTCCTGGGAGGCATCAGAAACTGACAACTAGAATTTGGTGGAAAAACACAAAATGCATTTTCTAGCCAATCACAATATATCACTTCTAAACCCAGTTTTTAACTCCTTCACATTGGCTACACTGGATCATTAAATACAGACCCTCATCAAAACTAGAAAGCACTCAGAGAGTCAATGCCGCTGGAGAAATTTTGGAGATATGTTTGGACCAGAAAAAAAATTGGCAATGTTATGTGTTTGGGACATATAACTACGGAATAGGGGAGGTAATTTCTTTTGGATCCACTCCTAAATTTAAATAGTTCTTCCTTTGCTTATTGTCTACCCTTCCAGACAATTTGAATGAAGTTAAATTAGAACCTTTAGAGAAATCATGCGGAGAGGAAAAATAAATAGGTGATATTATATGTTTTTAACATAACAGATAATTTGAATGAAAACAGCCCTCCCCCCAAAATATGCCAATGGTATGTGTTTTGGACATATAACTACGACGTAGGGGAGATAATTGTGTATGGATCAGCTCCAAAATCTCATCAGATTTTCCTTTGCTTATTGTCCACCCTTCCAGATAATCTGAATGAAATTCATTTAGAACTTTTGGAGATATCTAGTGGACAGAAAATAAATTGACGATATTATGTGTTTTGGACATATGACTCAGGGGAGGTAATTGAACCAACAAACAAACCAACAAACAAACAGACGCAACCAAAAACATATAGTTCTTTTCAACTTCATTGACAGAGGTAAATAAAGTCAGTAACTCAACCGGAGTAGCAACAGACAGACATACATCGGAGTTGCTCACCGACCATGGGTACAGCCAGTGGTGTAAGGCTAAAGAAAAGAAGTGAGGAAACACAGAGCTGCCTGCTTTAGCAAGTGTAGGGATCTGCTAAGAAAAGCAAGCCACTACAGCCTGATTTTTCATGCATTTTTTAAGTTAGCACATTTTATGGTGATCTTTATTTAATATATATGCACCATTTTGTCTGATTTGAGGTTATAAACAGAATGAGAATTTTAGTAGCATATAGATAGTAAAGAAACACTGTCCATCATCATCATCATCATCAGCACCATCATTGTCAGCCTTTTAATGTCCCTTGTTGGACATGGACCTTCTCTAAAATTTGCCAGACCTCTCGATCATGCCAATATTTTGTGAAACTGTTTAACTCATCTCTCCATCATATTTTTTGCCAGCCACAATTTTGTATATGCTCTCTGGGGATCTACGTTATGACTCATGATGTTCAGCAGTTGACATTCTTGCAACATGCCCTGCCCATTGCCATTTGAGTTTTCTTATGGATTCTATGATATCTCTGACTCCTGCTTTTTCTCTTATATACTGTGCATGATTCTTAGTTTAAGAGCTAATCTTTTGGTTAGGTTCTATGTTACAGCACCATAGGTGACTATCGGGAGGATGCATTGGTTGTATACCCTTCTTTTTAAGAACTAACAGGGTCTTCTTAAGGTTGTCCTCACTATGCCAAAAGCTTGCCAACCTAGGGTGTCCCCACCTAAAAGAAAATCTAAGGAACACTGTTCCAACAGCACTACATCACTGGGTACAGCTAAAGATTTATCTCCCCATACAACCCATCAGCATGTTCGTCCTTTGTGGTTGAAAATGACCATCGCTTCAGTTCTAAGTAGTGCAGCAGCTGCAGTGCACTGCAGAATCTGAAGTCATGACTTGCGCTTGACTTGAGGGAGAGGTGTGCATGTCAATGGCCTCACCGTCTTGCTCCTATCTGCCTGGGTCCAGCAGCAAGTCATAGGCAGGACAGCTGGAGACAAACTGGAATGCAGTGCACGACCTGTCTGCTATTTGCCCCATAGCTGGGTGAAGAGATGGACTTATGCCTTTCCCAAGGGAATTAGTACAAACTGAACATATGCAACTACACACCATGTGGCTAATACATCATACCATATTCTGTACTTTCCAAAGAACTTCCTGGTGCATTAATATTATCTTTGGCATCAAGTAGATAACCACTTCCCAGTGGACTATGTGTTAAATATTCTATATTCTAAAATCTTATTTCCTATGTTTTTTCACAAGCTACAATATTATACCTGTTTCATGTCACTCTGACTACTCAACTTACTACACTATTGTTCAGTAACCAATTCCCAACTGAGCCTACAACAACATAGGGACAAGGACGGCTACACACAATATATACAAGCAGACAGTCACACAAATATCATACCAACCTTGACAGATGTTATATCTTTTTAAAATGACTCAATGCCTCACCAAATTTTGTTTTAAATAACAAAAATTACATAAATTTTACTTAAATAAAAATTCAATCAAATTTAACCCAGAAATATAAGAGCTTAGTAAATCTATTCCTTTCCTTATTTTTACTTAAAACTAAAATAATTATGCCTATTTAATCTACTCCTGTGATCAGAAGTGAACATAATGATTTTTATTGGGGGAGGACAGTTCAGGCCTCTAATCTGCCAACAAAGTAGCCAAATAAGGGAAGAGCAGGGTGTACTCCACAAAAAATAAACCTCCTTTGGTATGCCCTTGCTTGTGATTATCCACAAGGAATGGAATCTCTTTTTCCAATCTTTTGCTATGAATAATTATGGCTACTTATCCGTTTAAGAAATTAAAATAAATTTTAAATCATGTTATCAACCCAAAGTTTTATCATTTCCCTTGTCACTAAATTAACAAAAGTAATTCTCCTGAAGTCAAGACAATGAACGTCAATATACTGTATCTCACTTTGTATGCATTTAAATTCTTTCTGTCAGCAACTGATGCAATAAAAAATCTAATGCTATAAATTTATTAGGACATTAGTTTTGCCATTTACTTTAAAATGCTAAAATGTTTTGATAATTAATGGATGGAATACAAGCTACAAATCAGGGGGGAAATAAAATCATGATTGTAAAAAAACAGCAAATTTAAAAAGATCATAACATATACATATTACATATAAGTCAATTTCTTTGAGCCATACCCTTTGAAGAAATGCCAAAATTTCTAAATATAGAAGTATGTTATTATAAACTTCAAGTAATAGTAAACATATTGAAAGTGTTGCCGTTTGCAAGATGATAAACCAAAACATTTTCTCAGATGCAGGCACGGATCCAGATCCCAATTAAAATTGTTTTTAAACATCTAGATAAATAAATTTTATTTAAAAACAAATAAGCAAACAACCTTAAAAATAAAAATGTATTATATCCATTGTCTAAATTAGACAGATGGGGTGAGAAAAGAATGTGCACCCCACCATGCTCAAAATCCTTCTTATAGAATTTGTAACTGCCTCTACAAGTTTGGATGGTATCAACCATCTGATTACTAGCATACAAAGAGTTTTTCTTTTTCAGCACATAGTTCAATCATAGGATGCAACATTTTCAAGAAAATCTTAATTTTACAGCCATAAATGTTGTCAAGTAGGGTGCCCAATAAGGCTGCAGATACCACAATACCATTAGGGAACAACAGAGTGTAAAAGGTTAAGTAAATCAAGTAGATTTGGGATTTGGCTATTTATTTTCTGATTGAATTGGAAATAAGCTGTTCATTTGGGATTGTGGCCAATTTGAAGACTTTTCAACTAACCTTTCATATTCCATTCCCGTAATAAAATTCTGCTTAAATCAAAATCAACCAATTTTTATCCAGAGAGATAATCGCTCATATCTAAATGTAAATATTAGCTAGATTATAAATATATAAAACATTGAAAATAAGTAAAACATACCAGCAAAACTTTATAACTATGAATATAAATTATTAATAGTCTTTTTTGTTTGTGCAATTACATGAGGTATTTAGAGTTTATGTAGGCTCAAGAATATTGTTTGACAAAAATTAGGTAGCCCAGAAATTGACTTCTTCAGGCTTTGATTTCTAGAATAAAAGTGGAAAACTGCTCAGGTAAAAATCTCTTAATCCACAGATGAATAAATTTTAAAATAAATGTTTAGGAATATATAAACTTGCAATTGATGGTATTATTAAAGGTCTAAAAAAATTGGTAAGAGCAAATTGATCTAACATTGCTAAAGGCTTTATGATAACAAGTTATTACATTTGAAACAGATACCAGGTGAGGATTGGGTGGGGTCTAGGGTGTACGGGACCCCCCCCCCCACACACACACACACAGCCATGCTTGGGAAAAGCACAATTAGATATTGAGATAAAGAAATCTGATTCAATGTCAACATGGCCAACTTTGGCCATATTTGTTTTTTCTGTTTCGTCTCCAGGAATATCATTATTCATCTTTCTCGTATTTTCTGTTTTAAAATCGTCTGTCACTTTTTTCATCTATGCTCTGCTATCAATGTATGGTTGGAATAATGACAGATATTAACAGATTCAAAATGCAAACACGAGACATACTCACACAGATCCTTTATTCATACTTATTTACAATGATTGCAGTCAATGATATGCACATGTGTCTTCTCCGATCTCTTAAAAACAATATGGCTGCTTATTCACCAGAACGTAAAAGAGCGCCCCCTTACCAGAGTCGATAAGTGCTGTCCTGCTTAAAGGGAATAACTCAAGATACTTACTTAACAATACCAATGAAACTATGCAATTTTTGCATTCATCAGTGCACAATGTGTGTGAGTTCCCACAATGAAAAGGCCTTGCGCTGCGTCCCATCTCTGTGGGAGGGTAAGTAAATATCCTCCATGTGTTTGAGACAATCATGAGGAATACAGAAGCAACTTTCAATAATTTTTACTGATGATTCCACAGTAATTTCCCAGTTTTATAGTTAGTAGATCATCGAGTTCTCTTTGAGTTTCAATTTCTATATTAAACCAACTAGCATAAAACCCGTCCTATGGGCAAGATTTCCAGCTAGTTCCTGTTGAAGGCTTAAATGGAGCCTTTGGCCCTAATGAGATCAAAACCTTTTTTCAGGGGTAACTTAAATCTATATCTCTGGCTACAATGCGCCATTTCTGCTACTTAACGGTCACATACAGATAAACAGAATCAGACTTTTAGTATTATATATAAATAGATACATGGAAATCAGATCATTATTATCAGGGAGAGTGCCCATGCAGACCTCACATCAGTATTTCTTTTTAATTTTCAAAGACTAATATAGAGAATTTCAGGTAAGTGTGAACACAACCAGACACAAAATAAAGGACCAATTTAGCATAATACTTACTCCCCACTCAAAATTTAAAATGTGTTGGAATTTTCAAAAACTAAAACTTGCTAAAAACATTTCCCAGGGTCCCAGAAAATTTAATGGGGATATGTTGTGAGGTTCCTGAGTTTCGCTAATATGGAAAGACAGACATTTGGTGAATTATAATAAGATTCTATCAAAGTGGGCAAAACATGGCTGAGTTCATTGAGTAGGCAAATCAGTTCTGCCAAGGCTGAGGTCTATTTGTGAGCAGCTAAGTGTGTCAAACAAGTAGGGTAGGTGGTTGTTATTGATCAAGAAATTTCAGGAACAATAAACAGGACCTCCAAGTCAAGAACTCACCTCTGCTGACAGCAGGGCCGATAAAAAATTTGGAATGGGTGATCAATCAATTTGTATATAATTGGTGGTTGGTAAAAGAAAGGAAGAAAGGGAGAAAAGTGGCTGAAAACATCAAGGCTAAGTAAATAGTATTTAAAACTGATTTAATTGGTATTTCTCAATTGCTGAAACAGAATGTAGCAGACACCGTTATGTGAAAACTGGTCTAATTCCAGATTTAAAAAATAAATTATTAAGAAACACCTTTTTAAGGGGTCTAAATTTCTCTACTTTAGGACTGTGATATGCCAATCTTCCATGTGGGGAGGGTCTATTTGCATAGATAAATCAGCATTTGAAATTCTGGCTTTTACTTGGGCATGAACACCATTCTCTGGTAAGATAAATGAGCCTGGTGACGAGGACCCAATTTCTGTTGCATGCGTCAGCTTAGTGATCCTTGCAAGTTTCAAGTCTGGTTGAGATCAGGACTTTATTCCTACAAGTTTTTTTATGACCACCCTCTTGGCAGGATGCAAGTCCATCGAAGGGATACCTCCACCCTAATCACACGGTTTAGTGTGTACTCAATTAGCTGCTGAGTGCAAAGGGAAATTTGTCCTGATGAAGAATTTTCCACACTCTTCGCTCATACTGTGAATCGAACCCAGGAACTTCTGCGTGTGAGACAGATGTGCTAACCATTACACCATCCGAGCAGACTCAACCTCTGGCACTGGTGGAAAATATCTATTCCAGCCATAGGGCTGCTTTAGAGCAATCACCATCACCACATCTATCAGATGCTTATTCTGAAAATAAAACTTAACCAAGGGCAAACAAACCTTTATTCCTTGCAATTAGCCTTATAAGACCCTTTGGAGGCAGAGCCGGCCCGTCCATTATGTGAATGGTTGCTTAGGATGCAAAGGTCCTAGTGGCAAACATCAAACTGAAATAAATAGACATAAGAATACAACTGGGTCTTCAAATCTTAAGTCTCACCTAAGCTGCATGAAACCATTGCACAAATATTAAGTCTGACCTAGGGCACATGAAACACTTGCACTGGCCCTGATTGGAGATGCAGATTAATATTGAACTGATATCTACTTTATAACAAGCAATTGTTGTACAAATTGTGTACTGGTTAATTTACTGCAATTATTGCTTAGTTCAAATTCAGTAATTTTCTTTGGTTCAACTGGAAAATGGACAATTGCTCTAATGATAAAAGTGAAGCATCCATATTAAATAGCACAACAAATAAAACAATGCCTCTCAAAACCATTAGCTCATGCAACTATTAAATGTAATACATCAAAAACCAAACCATGACTAAAAACAAGCAATGGACCAATTAAATCAATCAACAAAAGCTTTAAAAAGCATACTCAAAACTATACTCCAGAGAGTTATAATTGTTCTTTTTATTGTCAGTTGAACAGGATATACATAATGCCATGTTCCTCTCACCCCAGTTGTTCTGGATATTAATAAGTGTTCTGATTATTCCTCAAGGAACGACTTAAACCTTTTAGACATCAGCATCTAGAGACTTTTCTCTCGTGGTAGTTAAGAGTAAATGTTTTGAAGTTCACTGATGGACCCAAGTGATTTCTAGCTTGTTTGATGAGTGCTTGGTGCTGAGAGCAGTTTAGTGAATGTAGTAGTTGATGTGACTAGCATAGGTTTGTCCTTGCAGTATGTACCATTATATCTGTATGAACAATACACAGAGTTTAATGTTGTTGAAATATGGAACCTAACTAAAAGATTGACTCTAAAACTAAGAACCATGCAATGCGCACAGGAATTATAGAATAATTAGATATTATTAGAAAACTGAAGTATATTAGACAACCACCGAACATCACAACTTACAACATGGACCCCCAGCAATCATATGCAAAAATTGTCTGGCAAAAAATAAAATGGTGTGACAATTTAGAACATTTTAGAACGTTTTATTTTAGTGTGAAAAAAAGTATACAATTTTTATATACAAGCACACATCATAACAATCATATTTACACAATATCTATGGCCTTAAACCTTTGCAGTGGTGTAATAAACATCATTCTTCTTAAAATCATTTGCATCTGTTGATAGCACTACATATTCCGGTATTCTATTCCAAAGTCCTACCACACTATTGCTAACAAAGAATTTTCTGATATTCAATCTACTTCTATTTGTTTCTACCATATGTGTGGCCTCTCAGTCCCTTGTACCCACTTCTAGTAAAAAATACATCAGGGTTTACTACTTTTAAACCATACATAATCTTAAACATTTCTATTAAGTCTCCCCAATCTCTCCTATTTTCTACCGATGTTAACCCTAACACTTTTAGCTTATCCTTATAACTCATACTTTTTAATTCCGGTACTAACTTAGTTGCTCGTCTCTGGACTTTTTCTAAATTATTTTTTCTTTCTCACAGTAATCTAGGTGTGGACAAACAAGTTCAGTAAATATTGGCGCCGTGACACCCACGATCGAGAGGTCTGGTGAATCTTAGGGAAGGACTATGTCTGATGATGGACGATAAAATGATGATGATGATGATGATGATGACGACGACGACGACGACGACGGCGACGATGACTGTAGAAGGATTATGAATTGATCAGCAAATAAACAGGTACAGCTTTCTACATATACTAAGATATTAATGATATCCCTATATATTCTTGTGAATGATCCTATCATCAAGGTATTTAATGTTTAATACATTTTCAAGTGAAAACTAAAACTGCTTCATCCAAATTAATCTGTATTTGAATCATTGCACTAACCACTAATCTTTTTTTTACTGTGGAGAAAATGATGGAAGCTGAAATTCCGGACTTTTGAAGAATTCTAAAAATTCCTTTGGAATGAAGGTTTTCGAGGCTTAAATGGAGAACATATATGGGAAAATATGGATGTATGGCCACCCATATCAAGTTTGAATTATTATTTTTAAAAGCGTCATGACTAATGAAGAAACGAGGTTCCCAGCTGTGCAACACTTTTTATCCAAAAAAGAACAAAGTGAAATTTTCTGAGATCCTCATGCTGATTGATAACACATGAAAATTGTTGCGAGTGAAAATGTATGTGTTTGTATCTCGCCTCTGTCTAAGTTATTTTCTTCAAAGGTTTTTTGTTTTTTGTGTGTCATGTAATTGTCGTATTTATTCTTGTTATTAACGGTTTCTTTTTAGTATATTTGCATCAGGCGTGAGCTCCAGTTGTTCATAATTCTTTGAGAGAAGAATTTTTTTCTAGTCTTTTTTTGCAGTGTTCTTTATATTTTGTTGTTGTTTCTTCTGTTCATTGTAAAGAACATTTTAGCTGGGATGTTATCTTTTATTATTTTGAATGTGTCTATTGCATCTCACCTAATTCTTCTTTCTTCCAGTGTAGTTAGTTTTAAGTGTCTAAATGTCTAACATTGGTTTTACTTCATGATGCAAATTATTCTTCATGCGACATGCTTTATTTCATAATTGTGAGAGATACAAGCATAATAAGTTCCATATATTGTGACTGAGACATTTATCATTTGATGGGAATTGTTGCTTGTTCCAAGTTGCTTGAACCTCATCAATAACAGACAGTTGTTGTCATTTAATATAAGAAAAATTAAAGGTGAACTAAAGATTTAAAATCTTATTCAGAAGATATGCCAATACATCAATGGAATAAAGTACAGAGACATGACAAAATTAAACAGACACGTCTGTTTTCAAAAAAGTGCCTTTAAACAGGTTAATACTTTTGAAAATCTAGTGAACTTGTCATTAGCAGATTTGAAAGTTTTTTTTCCTGTTTCAGACATCAAATGTATCAGATCTGCTATCTTCTTGTGTGGAATATCCAACTAGGCAGTATTGTAAACCCAAAGTAAATATTTTGTAGAAGATTTTCAGAGACATTTTCCTAATTACACAATTCAAAATGGCCTAAATAGATTCAACAGAATTCATGCCAGGAGATTGAATTGACGATGAGAGTCGCTTAATATGTTTTCTGAATGTGGCGTTGTCTGATCTTTTTTATTGTATAACATGGAACTTGATTCACCATGAAAAAGATAATGTTTTTGTCCAAATAACTATTAGTGAATATTGGGTGTGTATTTTATGAGCTGATAGTATTCCCTACATACTCCATCAGCTTTGAATGATCACTGCTCCAAATTGCTCCTCATGACATAACTTGTTTGTTCATATGACTTTTCCCTACGTCACCACTCAGCATTGATCCTCTTGAGCCGAGCTTAGCATGGCATCATCTAGGTGTTGCATACCATTGGCACCATTGGGTGGTTGCGGTATTGGACATTCTGACAGTATATGTTGGATGTTCTGTACAGCATTGCTGCACACCCAGTTGGCTGTGTCCTGGGCACCAATTTCTATGCTTCAGTTGTAGCCCAACCAGTCTGCTGCCTGTTCAACAGAATGATATAACTGAAAATCCATCATAAACAATAATGGGCTGCTGCTAGACAATCTCCATAACCCTTACTCAACTGCTTTTGGAAAACTGAGCAAATGAAGACAAATTGAAAAGATGACAATGGGCCAAAGCCTTGAGGGTGGATTTCAACTGCCCTTCAGGAGGTGTGAGTGGTGTATTGGTTAATGGTGCAGACAGTGGAATCAGCAAGCCAAGTTAAAAATCTGATTGAGACCATTTACGTTCACTTCAAACTAATGCCTTTGGTAATTAAACACGCCTTATTGTGTGCCAGGAATTGTTTTATGGAACTATCAGGTAAAAAATGTTTAAATCTATTTTAAAAATAAAAATACTGCAAAAAGTCAGTAGCATAAATGGCTATTATTAACAGAAACAGACATTCATAGAACTGTTGCTTTGCAGGAAATCTGATTTAAAGAGTTGGGAATTTTTGTTTTTTGTAATATGTTGTCTAGTGATGTACCAGAATATCAATCTACTGGCATGCATTCTGTTGAATCTATTTAGGCCATTTTGAATTGTGTATTTAGGAGAATGTCCTGAAAATCTTCTACAAAATATTTATGGGTCTATGGGTAAGATAGCAGGGCAGACTAGGCTCTCCTGTCTTGGGAAGGCAACCAGTCAAGAAGAAGGATGACTCTAAATTCAAAAACTGTAATGATGGGAATGGGAAACCATTCCACTATCACTCCCAAGATTAATCTTGGCAATGCACAGTTTTCAGCTGTGGAGATCCATGGTCAACATACACCCTGGGGGGATATGGCACGGAAAGAAATCTCTAACATGTCACCAATGTAGGTATGATCAGGACCAGCACAAGAGCTCTTGGCGCCTGCAAGTTGAAAAATATTTTTTTAATTTTTTAAAAATATGGTATCATCATATATTCCTAAATATTGTTGCCAGTACCTATGGCCGGCCCTGGGTATGATAGCTCGTAGTCAGCCAGCCCAACAACAGCATTTCCACCTTCGACTAAAAGAAGTGATTAATAGTTGTAATGATTTGTTCTTTCTGATTCATTAGCTGATTCAAGTTCACTACAGAACGGAGAATTCTAATTTGATTAGCCATAATAATTGACAATACTTTTTGCTAAAGATCAAATCACAGGCCGGTTGGAATTGATTTAAAAAATAATTACCACAGAATATAATTATAAAAATACATGAATATATCTCATCAACATATTATCAAGTAAGAAATTCTCTGACCGTTTCAAAGAACAAGATTTTTATCAGAATCTTCACAAAAAATCTTGGAGACATATATGGAACACAAGAAGACAGAACTTATTTACAGGATAAAAATGTCATTTTTTCAATTAAATAATCATTGTGTTCATTATTTTAGTGAATATGTAACTCAATTAGTCACCTTTGCATACATCACGAATTGTGAATCAATGAGATTAAATTGACTGAGACATGAAGATAATAAGATTCTACAGCTGATATAATATCTCAATTTCTTGAGAATTTTATTCATTTGTCTGGCATATAATCATATAATTTTAGGTGGGATATTAATGTCAAGTTCTCTGCCCAGTTTGCTGACTAAAGTCCCAAGCCCAGATGTGAATTGAGGAGGATTGGGCATGGGGTTAAGCACCCCAACTCTTAAAAAGTCCCCTGGCGACAGGAGATCAACAAGCAATTCACCCCCAATTCCTCTCTTTTCTCACCCATATAATTTTAGGTGAGATAACAATGTCAAGTTCTGTGCCCAGTTTGCTGACTAGAAAATAGCCATTTCTGCTATGAAATTCCCTGCTATGAATTTACCAGCTATGAATGTGCCGTAACCCTAAAACCCTAAGTCCAGATGTATTGGGTTAAGCATTTCTTTTTTCTTTTCAACAGCCTATCCAAGGATGAGAGATGTGTTGGCTTGATACAAATTCTAGCACGATTTCTTGAGAATTACATTAATTTGTCTGGCATCTAATCATATAATTTTAGGTGGGATAATAATGAAATTCCCTGCTATGAATTTACCAGCTATGAATGTGCTGTAACCCTAAGTCTGGATGTATTGGGTTAAGCACCTCAACACCCATTTCTTGTCAATGGCCTATCCAAGGAGAAATGTGTTGGCTTGATAAAAATTCTAGCACATTTTAATTTAATCAACAATTAATCTGTCACAATTTACATATTTGATGGCGTAAAAGACCAGCCTCACTCCTATCAGCAGAAATTATTAAGAAAAACTCATTTGTGTGGATTCCTCACTTTGATCACTCAAAGTTGTTTAAATTTCTCCTCAAGTTCTGACCAATGTGAGGCTGTGTTGTATACTGGCAGAAGTAGGATGAAAGTCCTGAACTTGGGGAGAAAGGATGGAAGACACAAACGTTGTTTGTAAAAATCTGAGAACATATTTTTATTTTGTAGGTTACATTTTGTCGGGAGAGAGATAATGAGAACTGACAGTCTGTCCCCAACAGGGACTCCGGTCTCGTGCCTTCTGGCCCAGCCGCTGCTGCCTGTCTCTGCTTGTGTTGTCTCTATCCATCTCTGAGCTTCCTCCGTCTCTTGAGCTTCTGTCTCGGCTCTGAGCTTTATGGGGTTTCGAACGCCCACACTGGTGTGTCATTTCCTGCTTTTGGACACCTACGCATATGCATATTTCCTAAGGTCCCTGGGTCACTTCCACTTCCGCAGAGGTGTTGGCCCGGAAATGGCCTTTCATGACAGTATATCATAACAGCTGAACAACAAAGGTTACCTTTACATTTTTTTTTAAAAAGCCATCAAATATAGTAGTTTTGAAAATTACTTTTTTTTGTTGAAATTTCACTAGCTTGCAAGTAATTCAAAAAATGTTTTAAGCAAATAAACTCTAATGACAAATAGATTTTATTTCTATAGAACAAACTTTAAAAAAAATTTCTTTTAAAAATGTGTGATCTGCCAACTTAATTACATAAAGTTTGTATAGAAAATGACAGCCTAAAGAAACTAGAGAATTCAAAAAAGCCTTATCAATCAATGTTCATCATATTTTAACACTAGTTCAAAATAATTACAATTCAAGTGACACAAATATTACACCTTTTTGGAGATTTCAAAATAATTTTATTTACAGGTGAAAATATTATCAACACAAAACACCAGTTCGACAACTAACATGTTTTACACCCACTTGCAGACATTACTTTTCTCAAAGGCACACATTTCGCACATTCATCACTTTGTTTATCTACAAAAGTTTATTAGATTTAAGTTGGCATCTTTTCTTTTTTCTCAAGTATAATAAACTCACAGTATTCCTAATTATAATGTTGTCTTGTATTTAGTGCCTTTGTTAACTCTGTTGTTCTTTCTGGTTTAGTTGTGTTTAGTTCAAATGCGTTTGGTTCGTAACTGTATTTAGCATGTTAAGAAAAGAGATGGAACAAAAGACACGTGTTGCTCAGGGCAATTTGCCTGTGAAGAAATGAGTGCCTTCCCAGCTCCCACTCCCAGGCTCTTGTTTTTGTGACCTGAAACAGGGCTTGTAAAACGAGGGCTGTTGGGTAAACTCTCGGTGTCTTTATTCATATTAAAAACATAAACATATAAACATAGATACATACATATATAGAGATTTATACTTAAACATTACATGAATGATAATATTTCTTAAATTAATGTTTGCTTTTTTAACTAATATTGATACTTTTCATTATTTTCTCTGCTATCTGTTATGGAAACAGCTACATAACTGCTTCCCTGTACTATAAGAAAAATGGTGGGAATTATCCCATAACCATGATGATGGTGGTAGTTGTGTCAATGATGATGATTTTAATGATTATAGCCAGAATCAATATGGCAATAATTGAGTGAAAATAATAATGTTAATGACAAAAATTCTGTTGGAAAGATAAATACATCACAACTGCGATCAGGGATGTAGCCAGGTTCTAAAGTTAGAGGGAGCGAGCATATGAAAAAGCCGCCAGGACATGTTCCCAATAATTTTAAATTTGTTCTCTATTATTATTTTGTATTTAAAATCGAAATGCAATAAAACAATTTTCCGTAGGCTCGTAAATTCATATTGTGTTTAAAATCATAATAAAAATGTGTACTATTTGATTATTCCACATTTAAAAAATACCAAGAAAAATAATGAGATTCGACTTTTATCGCACAGAAGACTAAAGAGTTAAAAAACATATCTTGTTAGTCACTCAATAGAAACCGTCACGTGACCAATATCTTTTGGCAGCATGCTGTGTTGGGGTTGATCAATTAAAAAATTGGAAAAAAGGTGTGGTCAATTTTGTTGGACAGTGATCACTAAAAAATTCTGAATTTTCAACAAAAAAAACGAGAATGTTGCTGAACACAAAGGATGAATTTAGCATGAACTTACATTGTAAATTGAACCATCCATTAAAAACCTATTATGGGGGGGAATTTTCCGAAAACAAATGATACATACATAGCCAGCCAACTGGACCAACTCAAAAACTGAAGAAACTTATTTTGACAGTTTCGGTGACAGTTTTGGTTTACAGTTTCTAATTGTTGAAAAGGCACTGCTCCCCTGTTCCGCTCCAGCTATGCCACTGATGGCAATGATGATGATGATGGTGGTGATGGTGGCGGCAGTAGTGCCACAGACAATGATTGCAATAATTATTACATAGCCAGAACCTTTACAATAATAACTGAAAAAACAATTGATAATAATGATAATAAAATGATGGCAATATAGTTACTGTTTTCACTACCAATAGTAAACATAAGGCGCATATATAATTGGTGCAATTATAAAATTGTCCCAAATAAAGCACACTTCTTTTAGTAAAAGATTTAATACGTGGGGACATAGCAGCAAGTTTCAAGTGCAGGAATCAAAAGGGCCAAGGTAGTATTATATGGATGTCAGAGTGTCCATTCTGTGGAACAGGTTCAACCAAGAAACCGTCACTTCTGAAAACATGAATTCATTCAAGAGTAACTTAGAGAAGGATATTGGTTACAAGAAATGTAATTATCCTTTCTTACACCAACAATAAAGAGTACTTCTTTGAATAAAAGATCTCATAATAAGCAGGGACATAGCTGCAAGCTTCAAGTGCAGGAATCTAAAAGGCCAAAGGGGTACTATATGAATGCCACAATAATTTATACACACAACAGAGAATAAAAAAAATTACAAAAAGTCCCCAGAAAGGAAACACAATCTGCAGATGGTCATAAATAATCCTTTCTGGAGTACCTACTTGACCATGATTGTGGTGCGCATATAGATTAATTGCTGAGTGCAGTGAGGCTTATCAAGAATCACTCACCTGGTGTTTTTCCTATTAAATCTTTTGAGATTCCAAGGACATATATATCCTGAGGTTTCTATGATTGCTGTGATATATATGTCCCATAGATCTCTTTACAGCCAAATTGCATAGGTGCCACCCCTACTTGCAAGATTACAGGTGTTGAGCCTGGTCATTACCTAGATGGGTGACTGTCTCAGAACACCACGTGCGTAAGCAACCAGGGATTGGTCCCAGGCCAAGTTATACCAAAGACTTTAAAAATGATACTCAATGTCTCTCTGCGTAGGATTAGAAGAGTAGTGTTAGAAGAGTAGGATTGAGTTGGGATGGTAGTCGTGCACACCCCTATATAAAAGGATAGTAGCAAAAAGAAAGAGGAGCCTTCGAGTTGCCTTTGACCATGGTCGACCAGCAGATCTCTTTTAGAAGTCTACTGAGACAATTTGATTCAGGCAATAAGCAACTTATTACATTAATCTTGAAAGTGTTAAACCCTGAATTGCTATTGAAAATCATGTCATTTTCATTACTTAAGGACAAACATTTTCCAGTGAAATACTCATTTTAGGTTTCTTAAGAACAAATCGACCAGTGATCATCATTAAATGATGCAATTAACCAATCAAGTTGCAATGATAGGGCTCAGAATGAGCATCAATATCTTCTTCCAAATAATCTTGTTTAATACAGCAACCAAATTTAAAAATACACCAAGCAAATTAAAATTCTGCATCATGATTCAGTTTGCTTGTCTTTTTAATTTGCTTGGCATATTTTATAATTTGGTTGCCTTATTTTTGAATTTGATTGCTGTCGTTTTTTATTCTGATTGAAGTATATTTAAATTTGGTCGCTGTATTTTAAAATTTGATAGGCATAGTTTTTCATTTGGTTGCCGTATTTTAAAATTTGGTTCCTATATATTTTTAATTTGCTTGCTTTACTTTTTAATTTACAGATCACTGCTTGGGAAAAGGTATAGTGCATCCCTTCCATTAAACTATTTTGTTTCTCTGAGGGCTGTGGAATCGGTAAACTTTTTGACTCTGACTCTGACTCCTCAATTTATGGAACCTCCAACTTGTGGAGTCGGAGTCAGAGTCGGAGTCGGTACATTTTCACCGACTCCGACTCCACAGCCCTGCTGTCAGTGCTGAAGTAAATAACAAAACATGATGACCAAAAATTTGTCTGTGTCATAAGGAAAAATACATCATACAACTTCACATTCAGATCTACTTGGAAAATGCAGAATCAATTGCAGAATCAAAAAAAGAAATAGTTTACAGTCAAGTATATTTCAGCAAATTTTAAGCTAGGGGCCCCCCAATATCTTTTGCACTGAAGACCAGTTTCATATTAACAATATTCTTGTGGATCACCCAACTTTAATCACGACTGATGAGAAGTCAACTATAAGTCACTCATAAGTGGCTAATACACACAACTTAATTTCTAAAAGGGTTTATCTAACAAATTTAATATTAAGATCCATGGGAATTAATTTTTTTTTATTTTATAAAGAAATATTATCGAAAATATTTTTGTTACCGAGTAACTATTTCCAAAGGGAAAGGGGAGGGGGAAAGATCCAAATTCCCAAAAAACACAATTTAAATTTTAATTTAAGCAGTCAAACAAAAAGAAGAGCAAAAAATCCCTTACCTTGTCTATTGACGTTGTCATGTATAACGGTTGTTTGCAAAAACATTGCTCTTCTCGCGACTTTAGGCCTTTTTGATCTTTCGTCAATTAAGCTGGTGACAGGGGTATGGTAATGCTAACTCCTGTCCCGGGGGTTGAGGGTGTGTGTAATGAACGTTTGTTCAAAATGCTAATGGTCAAAATTATCAGTAGTTCGACTTCGGATAACCTTGGTGCCTTTGACAACCTTCGACAACTCGTCTCTGTCTCCGAGAGGGTTTCTATACAGATCATTTTGAATTACTCTCCATTCATGTGCAGTGATTGGTTTCTGGACTTCTGGCTAGCTTTTTCCCGACATCTGTCTGAAGGCCAGAGATTTTGCCTCCCCTTTTTGCCCGACCACTGGTACATAATGACATTTTTTGTTTTCAATATCGCCAAATCATGTTGCTTCTTTGCAGCGCAGTACCGGTCCGGGCCCAGTGGTTTGGGAACACTGCTCTAGAGAAAGTTTCCTTCTATTTTATTATATATGAGATAGATCATATATACCACAAAATACAGCACATTCTCAAACTTACCTAATATATCCATATAAATTTGATTGCCATTGTATCGGAGAACTCATCTCATACATATGTAACTTCCCTTCCTGCCAACAAATATTGCTTTCTTGCACATAGACAAGTATAGAAATAATATGAATGTAAATGCACACACATAGTAATATATATTTTGACATGAAATTACCATAGATATACATATATATTTATAGCTTGTGTGGGTTGACATTTATGTCTACATACAACAATGCTTATCACACATATATTATGCATATACAATACCTATCATAAGCATTTCAACAGACAACCATTTTGATTCTAATCGTATGGTTTTAAGAGTTAAAAACAGGAATCATTACGT
>VCCN01000387.1:12084001-12099591 GCA_006491835.1 Architeuthis dux
AGAAGAGACAATGCACCACCAAGTGCAGAACACAAAAACAACACAAAGCTCTCACACCCATCTTTTTGGCCTCTGACACTTGACCTGCAAGACTGTGCCACCGATGTGGCTGGCATTGTCTTCCCGCACACACAACCACTCATTTTGACAATGGACAACTACGGACCTGTCCCTATGCTGCAAAGCATAAATGGAGTGAATGCTACATCCCCATACCAGTTCCTTTGTGCAGATGCAGTCCTCAGAGCATATCCTACTTCCAAAGGTACAGATCCATTTTGCTGACTTCCCTTATCTACATTGATGCCTTTGGAAAGAGGCTGTAAACCTTGACATGCTACATAATGCTTTTAATGTCAGTATTCACATCATTCCAGACATGTATTCTTTTTTCACTCAGACTTAGATTTACTTAACCTTCTCATCCAAAGCCCCTGGCATTTGAGATCTATGAACAATAGATAAAGTTGTATTCAGTTCATCATCAATAGCTACTGCCAGTTCTGTCTGTTATAATTTTCAAAACTATGGCCGATATATCCAAGAGATTTCAAGCCATTTTAGAATGTTTTTCAAGAATCCCTTTAGACAGACTTCTGCTTTTTAGAGCATTTGATCCTGTGTTATTTGACATAACAGCCACTCTTCTGGAGACCAACCCAAGCCTGAGTCTTGTGACACACTTTTAGAAATATCTGTAGCATACTAAACATAAAAGAAGTCAGTCTAGGTATTTTTTTTGTGCATCTAACATAACCAGTAGCAAAAGAACTTTAAAGGAATCGCTGGCATATCTACCTGTTTCATCTTAACATATTTTATCAGAGTCTCAAACAGCAGTATATATGAAAATTCCAAAAACTTTTTAATGCTTATATAGATTAAAGTGATATACAGATGTCCCTCATTAAAGCACGGTTCCCGATATAAGCTAGGTGGGTTGTGAACCCCAAAACTTTTGCCTATGTTATCGCCCATTTGTCCAGAAAAATGCGAATAAAAACAGAATTTCATGAAAAGACACCCTTTGTTTGCTATGGCATGGTTTGCGATACATTTTTGCCTTCAGAAAACTATGAATAAAAACAGAATTTATCAAAAGACTTATTTGATATGACTAAAATATAAAATTTCTTCAATTTGCATTCAATTCAAAATTCAAAGATTATTTACAAGGTGTTTTATTCATAATTTCTTTGATTTTGTGATGAAAACGAAAACTTTGTTCACCAGTAAACTTGTTTTGTCACTTTTAATTGACTTTTGATTATCTGCAGTTCAGTTATAATGCGGTTGCCTTTCTTGGACCCCAACACCTGCTGTATAAAAAGGGACTGCTGAATCTTGCAAAGCCATTTCACTTATTCAATAACAGTTTTCCTAAAAAAAAAACCTATATATTATACAACCTGAAAAAAGTTTACAGCTCTATCTGGCCTGGTGAGGCTTATTACCAGAAACTTTCTCAAGAGGGGAAAAATGACACTCTAAAAGTCTATATGAACTCCTTATGGTAAAGGTTACATTTTAGAAATTAAAACAATGTATAGCATCCTGTTGTATGTATGCATGGTAATAAAGTAATCAGAAAGATCTCCCTTTGTTACCAAAGGAAATGTAAGTGATTACTTCCCCTTAGTAGAACTCACCTACTACTATATAAAAAGAGGTACTTCAGACTCCATGTATGAGTAAGCACATGTACGTTGAATAAACCTTTCACAAGCAAATCTCTTGTCTCTTATTCATTACAGTATGTAACCAGTAATTACAAGAAAACAAATGTTTACAAAAATGTGGTACTAAATAGCATAGGTATACGAGCCAGGGAGGCAAGGGAGGGAACTGTTCCCCTAAATTCGGGCAAAACAGTGTTAAATTTCAGGCAAATCAGTGTAATTTAGGCAAATCAAGCCCTCTGCCCGCCTTAATGAAACAGTTCCAATACACCTATGCTAAATAGTAAATGTGTAAATTTACTTAGGGAAGTTATAAACAGCAAGCTGAAAAAGTTTTTTTTAATAGACTATTAAATAACATGAGTTGTGGATATATAGTATCACCCATAAATAAGTACACTCCTACCACTATGTTATAGAAAGTTAATTTTTTTTCTAAACCAAACATAGCAGGATTTTATCATATCTAATGATAAATCGTGGATGCGATCGTGTGATTGGTAGGTGACTCTGTTACCAACTGATCTAAAACTGACAAGTCTTATACAGCATCGCCCATAAATAAGTACACCCCTACCATTATGTTATAGAAAGTTAATTTTTTCTAAACCACATATAGTAGGATTTTATTATTTCTAGTAGAACATTACACAATAAAAACAGGTATTATTTACTACCACACTCTACAGCATTGAAACTCTGTTGTCAAAAATATGAATATGTTGCCATCCAAAGATGAGTACACAACTACAAAAAAATATTTTTGACAACAGAGTTTCAATGCTGTAGAATTTGGTCATAAATAATACCTGATAATATCCATTTTGATTGTGTAATATTCCACGAGAAATAATAAAATCCTGCTATATTTGGTTTAGAAGACAATTAACTTTATATTAAAAATTGGTAGGGGTGTACTTAGTTATGGGCAATACTGTATACATTTGAATTTCCACTCAGAAATCTTCTATTGTATAAAACAATTGGCTCTGTTTGTTCCTGTGCCCCCGACCCCTTAAACATTGGCGCAGCTCAACCAAATTTGGCATGCATACTCAATGGATCTAATGGAATGTTTTAAAGTAAAAAGTTTTGAGAAAAAGAGGAGTTCAATTTACAATGTAACTATAATGCTAAACTGAACCCTTACTTTATATTCAATATACATATATACATATACATACTAGCTGGAAACTACCTGATAGGGCAGGTTTCAGCTAGTTACATATAACATGAATTCTTATTCCAAATTTAGCTTAATTAAATTTAGCTTAATTAAATTTAACTAACAGCTCAGTCAGATAATAAAGAATAAGCTTTCAGTGAGAATCAAACTCACACCCTCATTGCCGGAGGGAGTCTAGTTTATGCTTAGCTGCTTTTACCAATCAGCCACCAAGAGTTCATGGATTAGCAGAAGCTGATTCACACTTTTAAACTCACTCCTTACACCCAACCCTCGGTGCCACATTTTTTGTTTTGTTTTCACATATGAGAACTAAACTAGTCAAATTTAATTAAAATAATTTGTTATAATTACTTTATCCAATAATAATAATAATAATAATAATAAAACTTATTGTTAAGTAAGTATCATGAGTTATTCCCCTTAGGCGGAAGAGTTCTTATCCACTTCCAGTAAGGGGCACTGTTATACGTTCTGGTCAACGAGCAGCCATATTGCATTGTGTTATTAGTAGATCATAGAGATCGAGAACACACGTGTGTGTATCATGACTGCAGTCATTTTATGAATAAAGGACCTGTAAGTACATCTTCTGTTTGTATTTTTAATCTGTTAATATCTGTCATTAAACCAACCTTACACTTATTTATCTTGTTTCAAAATCCACCACTTCACTTCAACAAAGTATAAACAGACATTGTCTTAAAACAAGAATACATATTAATGTGAATATCTGCATACTAATGACTCTCATTAGTGTTCATATAATATCACTGTTATGATCTAATTGATTTATAAATAACACATCCTTTGTTAACAAACTTATAGGTTCAATAAAACAAGCATTCTGGTGGTGGATGGTATTAGGAAGTTTATTCAACCTTGAAAAGGAAAGCAGAAGCCATCAAGTCATTAACAGCAGCTGAAGAAAGGAGACTGAATTATTTCTTCTTATTGAATTAAAATAATTAAAGTGCAAATTTCTTTGGTTAAAAATGCTAATTTCTGTTCCATATAACGAGTTTTCAGAATGGGTTTATCATGTATAAATACATTCTGAAATTTGTTAATCAATGCTTTATTCATTTAACAAATTTGGGTTTTTCAGTTTATGAGCAACAGATACATTTTGAAAATGGTGTTTGCAAAGAGTTATGAAAATATGGAAGAATCTGAAAAATGAAACGGTGACAGAAGAACATATCAATGTTTTCAAATCAAAGCTTCATGAAGAATTCTCAGACAATGATATGTTCAACTACAGCCTCAGGTATAGAAATATCATCAGTGAATAGCATCAAATATCTCAGCAAAGCATATGATGACTGATGATATCAACAGATCATTCTCAGAAGAAGCAGAAGAAAAGAAACTTCAATACTATACCACCTCAATACCCATTCATTTGAATTGAAGGTAAATATTGGAAGTAAATATCATTTTACATTAAAGTATACAAACATTAATAATTAATCACCACCACCCACAGCACTGGTTTAAATACTGTTGCTGGGTTTAAGTTATTGATGTGTTCAGACATTTATATGTATCTATGTATCTATATATGTATCAGGACTTCGCCCAGCCCTAACCGTTCATAGTAGAAACTTGCACACGCACTCCCCTCAATGAGTAGGGAAAATGATTTTTTTGTTTTTTGAAAATTTGCCCCATAATAGGTTTTTAGAAGAGAGTTCAATTTACAATGTAAGTTTATGCTAAATTGGTCACAAGTTTGTGCCCACTAGTTTTTTTGAAAATTCAGACCTTTTTTAGTGATCACTGCCCAACAAAAGGCGAGAGAAGTAACTTATTCATTGATCACCCTTTTTTCCAACTTTTTAATTGATCACCCCCAACACAGCATATATGGGCGGCAGTGATTCATAATTTCCCTTGGAAAGCTAGTTTTATTTTCTTTCAACTGCAACTCATTTTGAATGATATTTTGCTATGTTATTGCCTGATATTTTAAAAATCTTGTTGTTAATTTTTTCTATTTATGATTTCCTGGAAAGATAGTGTAAAAGAAATCCAACTCTGCAGATTTATAAACTCTCAAAAACATACATTGGAAAGACTATAGCACTAATCAGCGCCCAAGGCGAGACATAAAATTGGTGCAAGGGTTTCATGCGCCGAAGCCGAGACATAAAACTTGCACCCCAGTTGTATTCTAAAGACATTTTTTTTAGTTTTGAAGGTGCCCCTAAGACCTTTGCACCCTAGGTGACCACCTAGGTTCGTCTAATGGATGGGCTGGCCCTAGAACCCATTAACCCTGCTCCAGACGAACCACTTAGAATAATTTTATAACTGCAAGCATTAAACAAATTGTTTACAGCTGCAAGAACATTAAAATAATTGATATGCCATAAAACAAACAGAACATGCTCTTAAAAAAGAAAAGAAAAGAATTATCCAGACAAAATCAGGATGTTATCTTTGATTTCAAGATTAGTTATTATCATTCCAAGAGTTGTTCAGACTACTGAACTCATTCTTTTTGCTGTTATCAAAAACATTTTGGCTGGACCATTCTACAGCCTTCTTAAAGTGTACATTTCATAAGGAAGGAATATAGCCAATCAGCATATGCCTTCCTGGCCTCCATTTTTCTGAAATAAGAGACCTCGTTTTCCTTACAGATTACCCATATATAATAATAACCTACTAATTTTCATATTCATTATCAGTGTTCTCTGTATAGTATATTTGCCACTATTGTCTTTCTGCTGGCTTCCATTTTTCTGAAATAAAAGACCTTGTTTTCCTTACAGATTACCCATATATAATAATAACCTACTAATTTTCATAATCATTATCAGTGTTCCCTCTAAGCTGCGCAGCCACACATAAGAAAAAATGATGTATGATATAAGATTAGATAATAATAAATAAATAATAATGATAAATCAATACACTTTCTTTTATTATACACTTTTTGTTGAAAGTAACTGACCTTTCTTGTCTGAGTTTTGTTAGACAGGCTCTTTTAATCATTGTGTTAGTGTTATAGTTGGACTATTCTCCTTGTCTATGCTGTTATTTCTTTCACAATGTTTTAGCCATGTACACTCCAACCTTTTTCTTCTACCAGATAGAAAACAAAGAACACCCGAAGACGGTCGGAAGATATACAGCTGAAACGTAGACGAAATAAAAGCGAAGACTATGTAAATAGTCTAACACACTCAATAGCTGACCTTTGTTTCATAAGCCTTAGACTAAAAATCAATGATCGTCTCAAAAATAAAAAATATTTTCTGCACTCTCCTCTTGTTTACAGGCTTTTTGGTCCCATGCAGGCCATAAACTTAGAGGGAACATTGATCATTACAATGATTGAATTCATAGTTTCCATCAATTTTAAATCCTTTCAATCTTGCTTGATGATGAGACCAAACACAGACATTCATTTTCATAGAATCTTTCAATTTTTATTATGCATGTGCCCTCATTAGGTTTCTGTGTTCACATAATTAAATCAGTGATATAAACTGGAAGCTGAGTGCAGTTTGTTACTGTTATTTGGCCTACATAATGCATTTGTGGGTAGTGAACCCTTTCAGAAGAAGATATAAATTGAATAATAGTACTATTATAATTTGATAATGAAAATAATACCCATGCAAAATAAAGGAGTGTTTTCAAAATCGATTGATATCAAAGACAGTACTACTATAGAAAAAGGGAAAAGTGGTCTTATTCAATACTGTACACATCAGAAAATAAATGCATAAATAAATATATCTAATTACATGTAATTATCTGAATTTTCTTGTCATTAATCTTTGCCAAGTCTACTGCTAGTATGAGCAGTGCTTCTTTTTTTCCAGTGTTGTTTTTCTTATGCAGACAAACAGAATTTTCCCATCAATACATGTTTTCACTGACATGGAAACCCAGATTTAGATAGTCTATACTATAATTCTGCTTGTTTTCTACCAGCATATGGGAACTCTTTTGTTAAGGGGGGCAGAGGGCTTGATTTGCTCAAAAATTTATACGGTTTTGCCCGAATTTCACTGATTTGCCTCAAATTTTACATGGTTTTATCGAATTACACTGATTGGCCCTAAATTTGACATGGTTTCTTCTGAATTTCACTGATTTGACCCAAATTGTCCACAGTTTTGACCGAATTACACTGATTTTCCCCAAATTTGATACGGTTTTGACCAAATTATGCTGATTGGCCCAAATTTACACGGTTTTGCCTGAATTTCACTGATATTCCCCAAATTTTATATGGTTTTGACCGAATTATACCCATTGGCCCAAATCTTTACACAGTTTTGCCTGAATTTCACTGATTGGCCAAAGATTTTACACAGTTTTGCCAGAATTTCACTGATTGGCCAAAGATTTTACACAGTTTTGACCGAATTTCACTGATTTGCCCCAAATTTTACACGGATTTGCATGAATTTCACTGATTGGCCCCAAATTTTACACGGTTTTGCCCAAATTTCACTGATTTGCACCAAATTTTACATAGTTTTGATCGAATTACACTGATTGGCCAAAAATTTTACATGGTTTTGCCTGAATTACACTGATTGGCCAAAAACTTTACACAGTTTTGCCTGAATTACACTGATTGGCCAAAAATTTTACATGGTTTTGCCCGAATTACACTGATTGGCCAAAAATGATTTCCCTCCAAAAATCTAACATTACAATGGCAATTATGAATCACCTCCACCCATATATGCTGTGTTGGGGGTGATCAATTATTAAGTTGGAAAGTGAAAATGAATATGTTACTTCCCTCGCCTTTTGTTGTGTTGTGATCACTAAAAAAGGTCTGAATTTTCAAAAACCAAGCGGGCACAAACTAGTGACCAATTTAGCGTAAACTTCCATTGCATATTGTACCCCTCTCTAAAATCCTATTTAGCAGAAGAATTTTCAAAAGACAAAAATATATTTTCCCTACTCATTGTGGGAAGTGTGTGTGCACAATTTCAAGTTTCTACTATGAACGGTTAGGGCTGGGCAAAGTCCGGATACATAGATAGATACATATAAATGTCAGAACATATAACCCAGCAATAAACCAGTGTTATGGGTAGCAGTGATTAACTAAACCCAGTAATAAACCAGTGTTGTGGGTAGCAATGATTAAAAAGAGGACGCAGTAGAAAATATATGTGCATTATTTATTCTTATTTTGCATATGAAACAAATCCATGTTTGTATTTTGCTAAAACCATGGACAGCTAATGAAGATTGGAAGAGATAAGGGAGAAAATGAAAAGAATATAGGCAAAGGGTGACAAAAGAGCAGAAACAAGAGATAATGGATTATCTTAGTTGTCAACACCCATGGAATTTCCATGGGTCCAGCTAGTTAGAAGATAAATTTATGTTCACAAATTGTAAAGAGGAAAAGAGGCTTCCTGGGAGGAAAAACAGTAAATAAAGCTTCCATATATAGGATTTGATATCCACTGCAGCAGGAGCAGCAATTATTTCTAAAAAAATACCAAAAATCATTTACCTCTACCAACAACCATGGAAGAGGTATATATGTATTCACTCGTATCTGTTTGTCCACACAATATCTCCAATAGTTCTCAATGGGCTAAGGAAGAATTTTGGTGTGCATCCAGGAATTGAGAGATATTTTTTCATGTATTACGATGAGCTGAATGAATGAATGAATGAAATGAATGAATGAATGAAATGAATGAGATGAATGAATGAATGAATGAATGAAAAATATTTTTCAATCAAAAGAAATTCCTGGATCCATCCCAGAATTTGATCAATTCTTCATTAGCCTCTGGCCATCGTTCCAGGTAATCTCATTGAGATCCATTGAGATCTATTGGAGATATTGTGTGAACAAACAGACACAAGTGAATACATATACCTCAAACCCAAAATATGCAAAATCAAAACACAGTTACCTCCCTTTCATTGTAGCTCTATATGGACTGATTGTCATTCAATTTTAGTTAGTATATGCCGTTGGCAGAGGTATGCACTCTGTGAGTGCTTTCTAGCTGTGTATGTAAGACTATGAAACTGCATGTTAAATTCAGGCACTTTTAGAGCAACTGCTTTCAATTTTATGAAAATGTTTTATTACATAACAACACCGAGTCAATAAAGAATATAAAAAAAGATTGCTTATTGATTGAAAATCCCATGGAGCCATGAACATTCTTAAAACCTTCACCATTAATATCAGCACATAATCACACAGAAGGACGAATAAAATGTATTCACTAGGAGACAATTTATAATTGGGTACGTACAAAATAAAAATAAAAATCCTTTTACTACGAAGACTCATTCTTTTATTGAGAGGTTGAAAATTCTGAAGCACTTTGTGGAAATTGTTTCACCAAAAAAAGAAAATATTAACCCTTTTTGACAGAGAAAAGATGAAATCAAGCTGAAAAGGAACTTATTGCTTTCTTGAAAAAACTCACTATAAAGAAAGTTTTTTAAAGACCTTAAACGATTCATATCACTCATTATTCTGCAAAGTCTGAATTTAAATTCGATTACTTTATATCATTGTAAAAGTCTACCCAAAAGACATTTACAAAAATTGTCTTATTTTCAATAACATCCATTTTTTTTGTTTGCTTTCTTTCATCAGTTTCCTGAGGATTAGCACCATTAAAATAAAATGTATGAGAAAGACTTTTGCTAAGGCAATTAATTCAGCTCCGATTAGCAAATGCTTATATTCTTGAATAACAGGCTGAAATATATATTTACTAGTGGAAAATTGACGGCATATATAAAATTGATATATTGACCATCAATTAAAACTGTCACCAAAACTGTCAAGATAGGTTTCTTCAGTTTCTAAGTTGGTCCTGTTGACTGGCTGAATGGCTGGCTATGTATGTATTATACACACAGGCCACACCAATAGAGCTAGAGGGCTGAAAATTTAAACATTTACTCCTTATTATGTCTAGAATAAACATTTTTTTTGTTTTTGGAAATTCCTACCCAAAATATTTTTTTTTAATTTGAACCAATGTGCAATCTAAATTTATGCTAAATTGGTCCCTTGGTTTGTGTCCGGCAGCATTCACACTTGTTTTTTTTGTAAATTTAAAATTGTTTAGTGATCACAGCCCAAAATAGGCGAGAGAAGTATCTTATTCATTAATCACCTCTTTTTCCAATTTTTTTATTGATCACCCCAACATGTCATGCTGTCAAAAGATGTTGGTCATGTGATGGTTTCTATTGAGTGACTAACCAGATTATTATTTTTATACTATCATTATCAATTTGTTTGATTTGTGCATACCAAATAACTTTCAGGGAGTTTTTAGTTAATGCACATGAGGAAGACCAGAAAGTGCTATAGTTGACTCTACCTAGATTTCAATTATTAAAACATCTCAGTAAGAACTTACTAAATAAAATCAACTACAATTTAATATTTTGAAGTTCAGCATCTGTAAGGGTGAAATATCTACAAAGCACAATTGGGCTCGCACAGCAGTGATATGACTCTGTAATACCATAGTTTAGCCGAGTGTGTCTGAGCAAATGTTTTGGCACTGTTCTTTTAGCTTTCCTCTCCTTGAAGTAGCAGCTTGTAAAAAAGGGTAGTAAGTGACGAGTGATAAATGACAGACTAGAAGCTTCTTTAACCAGAACATAAGGAAGAACTAAAGGTTTTTAACAGTTGTAAAAGAACAAGTGAAATTTATATACGAGTTGATACATTTGGAAAGATCGCCAGAGATCATATATGAAACTGTGGCTGGCAAAAAATAAGATGGTGTGATAAACTAGACAAGTTCAGAAAGGATTGGCTCCACAATGCCCATGATAGAGAGGTCTGGTGAATCCTGTGGAAGGTCTTTGTCCAACAAAGGATGCTAAATAGCTGCTGATGATGATGGTCAAGCATAAATGGGGTTTTGCTGTTTGTATGACAAAGAAATACATCAAAGTTTATGATCGTTCATATGCATGTAGATGTTTAGTAGATGTTTGTGGTGTGAAATAGAAAAAGGTATTGTTTAATGGATAATCTTTTGAATTTCAAACTGTCCAAGCTGAAAATGTTTTGTTGTATGTGTCATCAATGATGATGTATTGCTGTGAGTATGTAAGGATTATAATGACAGATATTAATAGATTTAGAAATGCCACAAAAGACGTACTTACACAGATCCAATTTATTCATACATTTACAATAACAGCACTTATCGGCATATCCATGTGTCTCCACTCCTAAAACCAATATGTCTTCCCCAGCCATGAGGATATAAACAGTGGCGCCTTACCAGAAGTGTATAAGCACTCTCCTGCCTAAGCTGAATAACTCATTACAGACAATGAGAATACTTAGTTAACAGCGTAGACTCATGTTGACGATCAAATGCCTGCTGACTAACAAGTCAAGAATTCTTTTTTGAGGTTCCAGAAACAACTGTTTTTGGTTTCTGGATCCTTTATTTTTATTGGTTGAAGATATTGCTTGGTTTGTGCTGATTGGTCAGGAGATTTTATTTTTATGGTTGGCATCTGCTGACAATTACTATTTCCAACCACTTTATTGTTTCGTTTCATTTCAGCTATAAAAAGTGGCTAGGAAATAGCAATTTCCACTATGAAATTCCCTGCTATGAATTTACCTGGTATGAATTTGCCAGATACCCAACAATAGGTGAGAGAAGTAACTTATTCATTGATCACTTCTTTTCCCAAATAATTAATTGATCACTCCTAATACAGCATATATGGGTGGTGGTGATTCATAATTTCCCTTGGAATGCTTTGTTAGCTTTTTTTTTGCTTATTTAGAAATTAGTGATGAGTTTACAGGAAGCATCAGCAAACATGTTAGACTTGATTGGATGATCATTAATCGAGTGCAAATACTTTTACTTAATATGTTTATTCGTGAGATGCAAAGAGATGAATTAAGTCATTAAATATCCATTTATTACGACATATATTGATTTCAATCATGACTAATTCTTGAGAGAGAAATATTCAGGCTAATTCTATCTGACCTAATCTTAGAAGCAATATTTAAACTGTCAAATGGCTAGTTTCCAGTGGTGAAAAGGGGGATGTGTAGTGTAGGTTATATCTGTTGATGTTGATTATCTCCTTTGCACTGTTATAGTATTTAATGGTTATCAGATCTTTGGACTATTTTCTGAACAGCACTTCTAGTCTATTATGGCAGACAACATTCAACTTACCGGAAGTCGATAAACACTCTCCTGCCTAAGCAGAATAACTCATTACAGACAATGAGAATACTTAGTTAACAGCGTAGACTCATGTTGACGATCAAATGCCTGCTGACTAACAAGTCAAAAATTCTTTTTTGAGGCTCCAGAAACAACTATTTTCGGTGTCTGGATCCTTTATTTTTATTGGTTGAAGATATTGCTTGGTTTGTGCTGATTGGTCAGGAGATTTTATTTTTATAGTTGGCATCTGCTAACAATTTCATGAAGAGTGATTGAGGCTCAATACTGACTGTCAAAATATCCAATTGAAATTATCAGCACTGCAATTTACTGGGACTTCACTCCTTCATCTTAAAATAGAAAAGTGTAAGCTTCCCTCAAAATGGGAAGCTAATATACCAATGGTGGCACCCCAAGGCCAGCCCTGATTGGTTAATATCCAAGCACTATGTAAATCACTGCCATTCAAGAGCCATCTACCTTGATATACTCTAAACAGCCAATCATGAAGGGGGACACAACTACAATTAACTTATAAATAGTTAATACTGACAATATTGTCTCAGAACAGCCCTGAAATTGGCCATGCTTTAAAATATTATGCATGTGGGCTTACAGTGTCTCACTGCACAGGTTCACTTCACTCATCCCGGATCAACACTTCTGTGATCCCCGAGCATTAATCCTAGACACACTTGTTGTATATCTTGGTCCACAGGAGGAAAATCCTGAACTTGAAGCAAAAGAAAACTTGAAACTTGTTTAAAAGAATATGAGGATATATTTTTATTTCATAAGATACATTGTGGCAGAGAATAAAGAGTGGGTGAGAGATAATGAAAACTGATAGACTGTTCCCAACAGGGAAACTGGCCTTGTGTCTTCCCCCAGCCTAGGCGGTCTGTCTCTCTGCTACCTGAAGGCATCTCTCTCGTTTTAAAATCTTCTCCAGCGGAGGGGTGGGGTGGCCATGTACAAATACTATCCAGCCAACAGCTGAAGCCCACCCCCACCATAGGTGGGTTTTCAGCTAGTTGATACATAAGCATATTCACAATTGAAGATATGATTATATACAAACAGATATACAAATACACGCAAACATTTATACTTATGTATTCGCATGTCAATTTATGTATATATTGTCTGCAGTTCATGAGAATTAATATTTATTTAAAATTATTTTATTTGAAATTGTCAACTTTATATGACTCTACATTTATCATTGGAAGTTTTCAAGTAATTAAAGAAGCAAAAGAAAATGCTAACAGGTCTGGTTAGTCACTCAATAGAAACCATCATGTGACAAACGTCTTTTGGCAGCATGCTGTGTTGGGGAGATCAATTAAAAAATTGAGAACAAAAGGTGTTCAATGAATAAGCTAATTCTCTTGCCTTTTGTTTGGCAGTGATCACTAAAAAAGAAATCTGAATTTTCAAAATGTTGCCGGACACAAACTAAGGAACAATTTATCATAAACTTACATTGCAAATTGAACACCCACACTAAAAACCTGTTATTTTCAAAAAACAAAAAAACAACATTTTTCTAGACATGTAAATGTTTAAATTTCTAGTTGTCTAGCTCTATTGGTGCGGCCTGGATGCGAGATACACACATATATAGATAGCCAGCCAGCCAGCCAGCCAGCCAGCCAGCCAGAACCACTTGAAAACTGAAGAAAACTATGTTGACAGTTTTGGCAGACGCTTTCTTATAATATGAATGCATCAAACTCTGAAGTTGAAATCTCAAATATTCCTGGCATGAATGATGAAAGAAATCCAGTTACCATCACTGCTCAATTTTCTGGTCATTTTGCAATATTCTTTATTAGTATGAAATAATTATTCTGTCAATAATTTTGAGAAGGGTCATTAACATTCAAAGAGTTTTCGGAACAATAGAACTTCACACGTTATAACTCAATTTACAATCGATGCTGTTAACGTTTAAATTTTCTGTTTGATATGTTCTTTTTACTTTACACTACCGGAGAAAGTGTCCAGAAAAAGAAGACTCTCTTTTTGTTATGATATACTACCACGAGAAGGTCATTTCCAGGTCAACACCTGTGCAGAAGTGGAAGTGACCCGGTCACCTTAGCATATGTGTAGGTGTCCAAAAAACAGGATGTGGAAACCGGAAACGATAGCAGCATGGGCGTTCAAACATGATAAAGGAAGCTAACAGATGGAGAAAAACTCAGACCTGAACAGACGCTCAGAGGACTCAATCAGAGAGGCAGATCGCCTAAGCCATGCTGGAAGGCATGAGACCAATGTCCCTGTTGGGAACGGTCTCTCGGGCACACCTTATCTCTCTCCCACTGTTCATTCTCCGGCTGACGAAATGTATGTTAAGAAATAAAAATATATCCTATATATTTACAAGTTTTTCGAGTCATCCTTTTTGATTGTCCCAGTTCACGATTTTCCTCCCAAGGACAAAGGCACTATTGAATTTTTTCGTGGATATTACATATTACACCTGAAGAAGGCCATAGTATGTAGTGGCTGAAATGCTGTGTGAACATAAACAACAAGTTCAATTGTCCCAAAACCTTTCCGATGAAATAATCAATCTTATAGATTTCAATGACACGAGTGATATTTATAAATGAGTTGATCTCAAATGAATTAGAACTTATTGAGAACACTGACTGATTGAGTTTAAGCAAATTTTTTATTGGTTTTGACTTTCAAGTCTGTTGGGAAATGATGGCAATTTCATTAATTTATAATATAATTCAGATTTTGTTTCTCCAGAGAAAATTGAATTTAATTTGATGTAAATAAGTCGTTAGCTAAGTAGAGCATCATCAATAATTAATGATTCATAAAAACCCAAAATCGAAAACCGGACATTTTGCCACATATATTCAAAGAAATATTTAAACCAGTTTCAAAACTTTTAAAATATATGAATTAATTGAAGTGTACATGCACAAGTTAAAGTACGAGGTGAACAAATTTATAGGTCCATCCTTGTAATTTGATGTTAATTGAAGGTTATAATTTTGCCTTGCAGCTACAACAGTTTTAAAATGATATCAATCTTTTTATACTCTCAAACTTGGAATTTGTATAATATCCTTCAATACAGAACATACTGAATTGTTATGCATATCACAAGCAATGTCAATTGACAAGGACCTATCAAAAAAGTTTTCCTTACTATACTATCTAGCACAGAGATATTTGTGGTCATATGAATACATGTATACAATTAAGTACTCATGGAATAAAATTAATTTATTTTCAGTGATGGAAATGGATTTTTAGGAACTAGGTATACACAGGGCTGGATTAACCGTAATGCACAGTCCTCAGGCCCCCTAATACAAATGGGCCCCAGGGCGGACTTAGGGGGTCCCGAGTAGGCCATGGTCTGAAAAAAATTTCATATTATATTAACCCTTTGGCAACACTGTGTACCGGTAAATTAAAAAGAGAATGTGTGTTACAGATCTTTTATTTTGTGTAGATTCCATAAAAGTTTGTATTTTCTTTTGTATTTGACTC
>VCCN01000387.1:12270685-12283389 GCA_006491835.1 Architeuthis dux
AGCGAAATGATGAAAAAATATTTACCGTTTATGTTTTTTGTTTATGTAAATTGACCGCTATTTCAAATTATGGGAGCTGTGGACAACATGCCTTTTTTTAGACGGCGCAGCTGTGAAGCTTTTTAATCTTTTTTATGTTTTCCACTCAAATATATGTATACCGTATTGACTATCATATATTTTTCAAATCGGGTATCGCTTACAAGCTTGGATTTCTTTTTCATTTTTGTTCATACCTAGTAGTTCACCTACTGCAGTTCTACTGACAAATCTCTCTAAATGTTGAAAGGGGCTCTCAAGGAGCCCAACCCCTCGGGCCCCAAATCTCTAGTTCCGCCTCTGTTCAGCTTGTTTGAAGAAAACAGTCCATCCAGCATCGATCCTCTTTTTAAATAAAAGAACATTAACGTGTTCTCTCTTAAAACAGACTTGTTTTTCTCTCGAATCTAGTATCAAATCTTCATTCTTAGTCTTGAAATTAAATAAAGCTCCATCCCGGGACACTTAAAGCCACTCATGTGACCCTTAATCTCAATGCTGTTTCTTCACCCTTGAATAAATAAATGAAAAGTAATTTCTTAGCGTCACGATTGTTATAAAGAATAATCCGTTATGGGCGCAATATCTTAATACCCATCTTTTTATGAGTCTCTTTAAATTATAAGAATTAAATTTAGAAACGAAATCCTCTTCTCACCACACCAGTCAGTTGTTGCCATCGGTTGCTCTCATAGACCGTTCAATTTAGTGGCCACGAATTCTATTTCGTAATTCGTTATCTCGTTAAAATCTCAATTTTCAGACCAATTCAATTATTTTCTTTAGACACTTCACTATCGTCTTTCTCTTCCGGCTGACGACACAAAGATGCCGGGCGTAGAATTCGTTGCCCTCAAATGGCAAATTCATTTTGCTTGCTCGCCGATGTAATGCGCTTCCGTGGGCCACTGGTGCCGAATGTTTGGTTTTCGGAAACTCCACCAGACACGAGGTCAGAACGAGAGGATATAAATCATAATAAATTATCAATTCTTCGCACGGTTTTATGCGTTCGCTCCTGTTTTGTTTTAAATTGCAGTGGCGCAGTAATCTAAGAGAATGAAGCACTAAAACCAGAATTAGTCAATTTTTCAAATGAGAAGCTTAAGCAACATGTAAATAAATAGAAGACAAGAAAATCTTTGACAAACAACAAACGCATTTCATAATGAAGTTTTCCTACACTCAAATCTTTTCTGTTGTTCCTGATTTTATGCGCTTACACGGGGCCTCTGAGAGTTTGGGGCAGCTGATACATCGCATTGGGGCCCGGAGGTCCAAAGGGGACTGAGAGAGTTAGAGGGGGGCGACAGTTAAACTTCTGAGTTGATACGATATGCCCATGAATAAAATCGGTTGACTGTGGTTTAGCTGCGAGCGAATATAGTATAACGTGCTAAAAGGATTGTAGCAGATTATAAGACAGGATGGCTAAAGGACGAGGGTGTGTGGAAGTGGGCGAAAACAGCTCTCAACCACCTTGTAAAATTCCTCTCGCAGTCCCTGTGTTTGCGTATAAACAGAGGCGGCGGCGCAATTGGACCTACCGTTTAAACCTTTTACCTTTGTGAGGGGAACAAATTGAACAATTTGCGGGGGACACAGTCGGACTTAGAACTCTTGGGGCGTAATTGGACCTACCATGTAAATCTTTTACTTTTGTGGGGGGACAAATTTAACAATTTGCGGGGGGCGCAGTCAGATCTAGCGCTCTTGGGGCGCAATTGGACCTACCATTTAAACCTTTTACCTTTGTGAGGGGCACACATTTAATAATTTGCAGGGTGTGCAGTCTGACATAGCGCCACCACTGGTATAAATGCACGTTTGTTGTGCTGATGACAGAACTATTCGGATTTTTACTACTAAGCATAGCCTTGTTTTTGGTACAAGGCCGTAGGTATGGAGCGCCCAGTAACGGGTGATGTTCAATTTTGCGGTGATTAATTCAAAACACTTTTCAGTTGGCTATAAAATGGCTACTCCGATTGTAAGTTTCCTCACACTCGCTCACTGGATGTTAAAAACAGCGCACAAATGTTGTGCGCCGTTTTTAACATCGAATGAGCGAGTATGTGGTACGGAATTTAACAATTTACAATCGCGATAGCCATTTTAAACCCAACAGAAAACTGTTTGAATTAACCACCATAAAATTGAACATTACCGATACCCATTTGTTCACCGATTAGTAATCAATATGTAACATCTTTTCAAAAATCTACCCAGATACTTTAATTCAATGCAAGCTGACCGACAATTGGTCGTCGCTAAGCTAAGCGTAGTGCTGTATAATGCCAGTCTGGTAGGGAGCTAGTGTTGCATCTATCTTTCAAGTAAGTGTGAAAGGTCAGCTTGCTTGCCTTAAAAATCAGCATTTACCTGAGCAACGAAAACCGATGGTTGATGCCGATGGCAAATATGCAATCCATCATGAAGACTACAATGATTGGATGTTTAGGTTCATGTGTTGTTTGGAAGAAGGAGACTTAAGCCTATATCGGTCCCTGTAAAATACGAGAAGCAACAAGAAGCAAAGGGAGTGTAATTTAAGCTTTTATACTATGGTTTGTGGTGATTAATTAAATAATTTAAGGCGAGAGTTATTTTTTTAATTCAGAGCAATTTCCACTGGTAATAAATGATATATTTGCCTCGCTTCCTGTTGTTTCTCGTATTTTACCTATATTCATAATGGAAACCAGCACAGCATCGTCTTTATTGACTCATCCTGTCAATGTCGATGTATGGGGGGCGGAGGGACATGAGTGCCAGCTGCCACTTTTTCAGGGGGGAGGGGACAAAAGGATTTATTTTCGGGGGAAGGGTAAAAGGATATATTCATTATATATTTTAGTCGCAACCCTGTTACCAGCGAAGAATAATACCATTTTTGTATATGAGTAAATTAAGTTGGGGTTATATAACACAATTGTACAGCACCATTATCCTTTATTGACTATATAAGGTTCCAACTTTCAACCGCACTCACCCTAGGTGAAAAGGCCTGATTCAAGGATGTGGGCGGTGGGTATAAGACAAACTAGTTTTGACTTTTCATAAATGTATGAGAAAGAAATAGAACTAACGATCTGCATTCAGAATTACATTTTCTCTGTAGTCCTTTCTCTGATCATTTTGCAACCCAACCAAACATCTTGGTCGATTAAGAAAGTCGACCAAGATGTTTGTAACTAGGATGATTGCCCGAATAATTGTCTCGTTTTAAACTTTATTTTGAACAGCGTTCAAGATGCTTCATGAAAAATGATACGAAGCAGTAGATAGGATTAATATTTTAGCTTACAGCACTCACTGACAAAGTACCGACAGGCAACACCTAGGGCGCCAGAGATGGGGGGGCGCCTGTCATGTATCTGAGACAGTAAAACTTTCAAAATACAAATGGAAAATGAGAAAATTCAACGGAATACAAATAATTAAAATACAATTCCTTAATGTGAAGTCAGATTTTTAAATTAATAAGATACTACTATATTTTGAAGGGCGCCAAAGTTCAGATTGCCCGGGGCGCCAGGAACCCTAGGGCCGGTTCTGGTCACTGAATGGATGATAGTAACTAAGTACTGTAATGTTCTTATTGTGTCTATGCGCCTTTGTTGTTCTTTCTGTGGTAGCTGTGTGAAATTAGAATGCGTTTGATCCGTAATCTTCTTAAGCGTGTTAAGAGAAAAAAAAGACGGAACAAGATAACACGTGTGATAGGGTTGTTTGGCCTGGTAAGAAAGTGTGCCTTCCCCGTTCCCACTTCCGGTCCGCGTATTTTGGGACCGGAAATGGAAAGCGGGTTGCTGGGAGCTTGCTTCGGCATGTTTATTGATTTAACATATACATATATTTATATAAACATTACAAGTACGTACATAAGAATTACAATATCCTCTGTACACATATATGTCGATCACGTGTATCGGTTTGCTCTAGTTTTTAGTGTCAATAGAACAAGAAATGTGGGTAACAAACCATCCAATGTTATAGCATTAAAACATATCTTTAGAAACTTAGATTAAAAATTGTCTTTTGATCAGGGCCGGATTTAGACATTGGTGGCCTGAGGCACTTCAGGTTTGGAGAGCGGGTTCATACACAGAAATTAAAATACATGGCAAATCATAAAATGTACACATCAATTCCGTGTATTGCATGGAACTGACAAGTTATACATACATAGATAGATTAAATGAGTTATATATCTGAAGTAAATGCATGTATACATGTATATACATGCCAGCAAAACTCCAAGTCGAATTTTAATATTTCGATACTCCAATTACCAATTACAAGCAGTGATTTTATTAATTTATTTAAAACAATTAAAGGCGTTATAATGAAATGAATTCTAATCAGTAATTATTAATTTATTTAATAGAAACTATTTTGTAATGATTATGTTTTTGCTAGGATGAGGCCGTTGTAATTACCCACTTATAAATCCGGCTCTGCCGAAGATGAATGTTGCTAAACTTGAAACGCCAAAGGTAAAATGTTAGCCATTTTCTCTTTACACTGAAACACATTTCAGATAGCTTTACATTTTAATTTTTGTTTTTTGTTAATTAAGATAGACTATTTTTTGTAATAAGTTGTATTTTTTTATTTTATTAATGGCATGTTGAAACGTCAACCTATATAAAAGATTTCGACATACATACGACATTCGGCTAACATACTGTGCAATATTCTTTCACTAATCAGTGGTGGCGTTAGGTCCAACTTGGCCCCGACCCCGACACTCCTGCAAGTTGTTTAAGGGTTGCTAAGATATATTGCGTTCCAGAGCTCCGGCGCACAGAAGAATATATTTCGAGAGGGGAAGAGCAAAAGGATATATTCTGAATATATCTGGCAACCCTGTTACACGATAGCATTCTACCCGTGGAGAATATGCAGCACTCACAGTACGACTCACTGTATGATCCAGATGGTGCACTAGCGAATGTCTTTTTAAATGGGAACATTAAGTTTGTGTTACATAAAAACAATTGTATTGCACCATTATACTTAATTAACAAAACGGTTTCAACTTTCAAAGCCCGTCGCCCTAGGTGAGAAGGCCTGACGCAGGAGGAGGGGAACTGTTTGCACCTCATCTCAGCGGAGGTCAATGGCTGTATCTCGAACCTTGAAAATGAGTTGCAGTTAAACTCAGTTAACATGATTTAGGGTGCAAGTCGTGGGTCATATTTCAGATACTTTCGTTCCTTAGCTCGTCTCACTGGAATAAAAGTTTGATTAGAATTTGTGACTTTACACGACTACATAGGTAGGCTTTGTACAAGTCTTTTTGTATCCTGCACTTAAAAAGAAACTCTCAAACCGTTATATTGTAAGTAGAAGTTACGATTTCGAATACTGAGCGGGATTAATTCTAGCTTACAGAAATCCGGAATTCGAACTAAAACTATAATTCGTACCATTTAGTCTCGTATCTAACCTACACGGACGAGGTATGCACAAAAGAGTAACAATGGTAGCCTAGTGAGCGGAAAGCCGTCTCCCTGTTACGTTATGGTCGTTAAGCAAGCTTTAAATTAAGTCTTAATTAGGTTGGTCATTTAAATAAGTATAATTTCCGATAAGTCATTTTAGTTTTAATAAAATGGATGGCCTCGTTAAAATCTTCTCACGGTCAGAAAAAAGGGATATATTTCTTCCCAGACCTATCGCGAATCAAAAGAAACCATGTTGCGAGTTCATAGATGACGGACAGTCAAAAACACATTAAGGATTCCAAAGACGATAGAGAGATAAGTAATTAATGGAACTGACCGCAAGTGGCCGCGCTAAAGAATGACACGTGGTTGGGAGCGGGGGGTAGTGGGCGGTCCATAGATAGAGATAGCAGAAAGGGGTGGAACCAATGAGGCGGGGCAAAATCCACACGTAGGCTTAAAAGGAACCCCTTTTTGATTGTCAGTCACAGAGAGAGAGTGAGTGAGTGAGAGAGAGAGAGAGAGAGAGAGAGAATGAGAGAGAGAGAGACAGTAAGTAGAGGCACCCAGGGGGAGGTTTTTGACCGTGCGGTCAGCAGCACGTCGGCCTTCGGGCCTGCGTCAAGTTAATTATCCGTGACCAACACTCGCCTAAGTTTATCAGTCCCTTTCTTTCTCTCGATCCGTAAACCAATCGGCCATGTATACGCTCTCACCGGGCGATATGTTTTTGTTATGAAAACTGCTGGATGTCTCCATCATGTATACGAACATAAACATTGATGCATTATAACCGAGACATCGTTTGTTTCATCGTTCGAGTGCAGTTTCTTCCTAATAACACTATGTCTGCACGCTACTAACATGATTACGCAACAGACTAGTTCTTTTGGTAACCGTGACCAGCTTAAATCATCGATTTAATATCGATTCGAGCCTGAACATGCCACGACACACAACACAATGTGAAGTCTACAACCAAAGCTGGTCACTGCAACGAAAGTCGGCCTAGATCAACGGAAGAAACGCAACATGAGTGCTGCCACAAAAATTAACCACTAGAACGATAAACGGCCAAAGTCAACGGGAAAAAACAGAACAACAAAAGCGATGCAGCGGACATCAACAATCAACTCGCCAGATGCCACGAAAAGGGAAAGACAACATCACTTCAGCGTCACAACGACAGAAGAGAAGCAAAGTTCGGTATGTGTTTTTCTTTAAAGGAAACAAACTAAACAAATAAAGAAAGAAAATATGGCTTTACACACAGACACACAGGAGATGAACCGTTTCGTTTTCTTTTGTCTTGTTTTGTTGTAACACGGACTCTTTGTCGGTGCGAAAGGAACTGAACTGTGAAAATTATACACGCACGAAAGAAACAACAAAACAACTATTTGTGTCTTTATTGTAATGTTTTTAAAACACACTACACACAAACAAAGCAATTATAGACACATACAGGCACTACAGAAAGAAACTTCATATGAAAAAAAAAGAACTATAAGAACATAATCAAAACCAGAGAGTGCTGGTGAACCATTGTTTTTTTATCGATTCATTGAGAAGAGAGCCATTTTATTTTGTAAATACTTTGGCATTATTCATGTCGACGCTTGTATGTGCATTCTTGCCAGAGGCACCGTCTACAGGTTCCGTTGCGAATCTGTCTCGGCGTGAGGTTTATTTCGCTTAGCTGTGTTGTCTTAGAATTATGATTTCCGTGGGGTTTGATAATTAGTTGTTTTTTTCCCGACACTCAAGTGTATTCGAAGCGACAGTTAATCGTTATGATGAAAGTTGAAATCATGTGTCGGACGTAATGATTTTGTTGATTTGGGAGTCAGGACAGGAACAGTCTTGAACATGCCAGGTGGCTTATGAACATGTCAAAGTTAAGTTACGTAATCAGTAACGGAACGGGTCAATTTAGGTGAATTATTTTCTGGGGCGGACACAATCGGCGTGTGTACTGCACGTCGGGGGAGGGCCGTAATGATTTAGCCTGCGGACATGCATGGAGAGGGGTATCAATATTTGCACTGGTACCTGTATTGGTTTCATTGGGGTTTTTTTAGAAAAAAAGAAAGAAAAAACTCTTCTTTTCTCATGTTGATTGTAAAATGAATCAATGTTTTTATTTTATTTTGTGGTACGTTACGTATGTTAAATCGCTATCCATATACATGTTCTTCAGTTTAAAATAGTTGGATCTGAATTTGTTTTGTCTTTTCTCGGATGGTTCTTTTAAAAAGAAAAAAAAATGAATGTGTCCTGTACTTGCATTTAGTTTGAATTAATTTTCCTCGACGTTTGAATTACATTCGACAGTGACTTATTTCGCGATGGTCAGATTTTAAATCATGCGTCAACGATTAAGGCGACTGATTGCCTAGGATCAGGTATGCCCTGTTATTATGGTGCGGACAAACGTTCCGTTGTGATTGCGTTAAAATCACATCTGTTAAAAATAGAAGTTTTCTTCTTTTTTTGTGATTCGAAAATGAGTTTCAGGCGAAAGGAGCCCTGGGACGAAATAACGTGTTTGAAACTGCGGAAATTTAGGATTTCGAACAGGCACATTGACGAAAATTGCACGAATGAATCGATCCTCATATCTGCATTGGAGAAGATCTTACATGTAAGGGATTATTGAACCTGCATTTCTTTTTTTTTATATTGTGATGTCTTTCCATCGTGTTTTTACTTTTAATTCCATTTTTATGTATTTATATTCTCGGGAAGAGAACGTTTGTTTTAATATGTTGAAACGAAACATGAGATATTCGTACCCATTTTCCGGAGTGTATATTTCTTCCGATTTCTGCGCTGGGGTAGTAATTATGGAAATTATGGAAGTGACCCCTGTAAGAGGAAATCTCGTGACGGTTTTGACGGAACGGAAATTCGGGATTAAAACTGGGGTTGGGAAAAACGCAGTTTGAAATTTTCCATTCCACTGATTCAGAAGTGTGTGTGTGTGTGGGGGGGGGGTTCTTTCATGTGAGAGAATTGTGTTTTTCTTTCTGTTCTCTCCCCTTGCAAATACATTTTGTAAATTGTTCTTTTTGCCAATTATGTAACTGTCTCGAAGTGATTTTTGTTTGTGTATTTTTGTTTTACGGGGGAAAGAGAGGGGCAATACATATAATTTATTAATTATTATGATTCAGAGACAAAACAGCTTAGAATTGAAATTCGAAAGGGATATCTTTTGTTTAAGACAGCTTCCGATATGAGTAGGATTGAAAAAATATCACTATATATTTTAAAATAACATGGTATGAAGGTGCGGACGTATATATATACACAAATCTTTTAAATTATATATTATATAATTTAGAACACATGATAGGTGTGGATGTTACGTTATAGTCCTTGCGCGAGCTTTAAATTGAGTCTTAATTAGTTTGGTTATTTAAATAAGTATAATTTCCGATAAGTCATTTTAGTTTTAATAAAGATGGATGGCCTTGTTAAAATCTTCTCACGGTCAGAAAAAGGGATATATTTCTTCCCAGACCTTTGCAGGTCATAGGTTAATGTTTGGTACCAGTTTTGGTCAGAAAGGAATTTGGGAGTTAGAATTTGAAAAAAAAGTTATCGCGAATCAAAAGAAACCATGCCGCGATTTCATAGATGACAGACAGTCAAAAACACATTAAGGATTCCAAAGATGATAGAGAGATAAGTAATTAACGGAAGTGACCGCAAGTGGATGCGCTAAAGAATGGCACGTGGTTGGGAGCGGGGGGGGCGGAATGGGCGGTCCATAGATAGAGATATCAGAAAGGGGTGGAGCCAATGAGGCGTGGCAGAATCCACACGCAGGCTTAAAAAGAACCCCTTTTTGATTGTCAGTCACAGAAAGAGGGAGAGAGAGAATAATTAGAGGCAGCCAGGGAGACGATGTTTATCCGTGGGATCAGCAACACGTCGGCCTTCGGGCAATGCGTGAAGTTAATTACTCATGACCAACACTCGCCTAAGTTTATCAGTCCGTTTCTTTCTCTCGATCCGTAAACCAATCGGCCATGTATACGCTCTCACCGGGCGATATGTTTTTGTTATGAAAACTGCTGGACGTCTCCATCTGTTCATGTATACGAAAATAAACATCGATGCGCTATAAGCGAGACTTCGTTTGTTTCATCGTTCGAGTGCACGCTGTCCTGTGCAGTTTCTTCCTGCCTGTCGATAACGTTATGTCTGCATGTTACTAACATGATTACGCAACACCCCGCTTGTACTGAGAGGGGTTAGTTAGGGCATACAACAGGATTTATTTATTTATTTTAGTATGCCTCTTTGGTCATCTCCAACTATACACAATATTTACACATCAACTTCAAAACAAATACAAAATTCGTACAAACATATTCTAGGCTATTAGCAATATGGAAAACCCCATCTTGAATCCCCCCGTTTCGTGTATAAGTTTAAGTAAGTAATGCGATTTGTCAATCGTGTGAATAAAGTGGATTGTTATGTGCTAATGTATAATATATTCGTTCCTTTTTTTTAAAGATATATGTGTTATTTGTTATTATTAACAATATCTTAACAATTATAGTGAGCGCTCAGTCTTCACATCAAGCAATGTTCTTATTTGGCAGTTGTATTGTTTAATTCATTTTCCCTGTAGTAGTAGTGATACATTTCTAAATTGCTATTTATGTTGGGCCCTACGCCGTAGCGTGGTTTGCGTATAAGATAATCAGCTTATGGTCCTGTCAAAAATAAAATTAAGAGAAATATGAATATGCCAGAATTTTCCCGGCCCTTGTTAGCCACGGGCCCTTTATGCCTACTCATCCTAATAGTATAATCCGGCCCTGATCTTGTCATAATTTGCCACTGTAGAGTGACGAATATTAAATGCTGCTTCATATCTGTTTTAGGGAAAAGATGGAGTTTTTGTTGGAAGAAAAACTGGCTGATTCAAGAAATAACCGATCACGACGTAGAAATGTTTAATTTCTAAGCAATCTTATTTTTCTACTTTCACGATTGGATATCTTTTTAAAAATTATTATTCCATCTTTGTATACATGAATGAAAATTGCCTGGTCTTAATTATTTCTGCTTGTTAACTAAAGAAAGTGGCGTAGCAAGGGGTTATAGCGCCCCCCGGGGGGTGCGGGGTAGCAACGGGTGGTAAAGACAGCAGCCGGGGACAGTTGCGCTATATCCTTGGAATGGGGGCATAATTATTAATTAAAAGGCATTATAGGCCAGAGGAGATTTTGCCCCATATTACACACGCGCCCAGCGGTGACTGTCCCCTCTCGCCACGCCCCTGCTTGACATACTTACTGCGATAGACGTAAGGGAAATTAAAAACTGGTGCTATACCTGAGAGCCTTGGCAGAAGAGTCGCTATTCCAAGTAAATAGTCCAAGAACTTTAGTATAAATACTATGGTCAACTTTAAAGGATAGTTGACACCAGAAGCATTATGCTACAAAGATAGTTGAGTCTTCATCAAATCTCAGTAAATATTTGTTAGATCTGGTTGCTCCTGACAGCGTTCTGAATTTGATTGCTTGTGGCCCCAAAACAGGTTGTCTGAAATCTTGAGGTTGCCGAAAAGCTAGGTTACATTGTTCACAGATGTGTAGCCATTGTAATGTAACGTAATGGTCAGACATGTCAGAATATTTACCCAATTGTTACTGATGTAGAGGGTGAGTATTAATGCCTTTCTCAAGTGTTCACCGTGGAATGCTTCTTAAACCCTAATATAATTAATTTGATCAATTTGCCTATTTTCTCAACTGTATGTATATACCAAAATCATCATGTTGTCTTTTTCTGACTGAAACTTTAAGAAAATATGGTCACTACTGATAGCCATTTCGGGAGCCGTGTATGGTTTTGGAGACTAATCACAAATGTGGCCGCAATATTGAACATAGGAATTTACTACAAAATCAACTTTCTATCTGTTCTGGTTGCAAGATTATGGATTTCCTCACTATTTTGCTACAGATACGGCAGCTATCTTGGGATCCATATTGAGTTTGTGTCCCTATCCTGCAAAAATATCACATCAGGGTTGGTTTTAATCAATGTTCCAACCTCCAAAACATAGAAATAACCGCCCCCCCCCCAACCATATTCATATCAGGTTTGGTTGTAATATTTCAATATTGTGTCTAAATACCGCGGCCATCTTGAACACCATTTTGGATTTTTCGGGAAGCTCCATTGGGATTCCAGGGAATTTTTAGTATGGTGTCATGTTGCAACTATCAGCTTGTTTAAATTAATTTTAATGTTTGGACCTAATGTTCCTGGACTAATTTAGTTATGAGATTTGGGCAGTGATGGAAATGGGTTTTGCGAACTAGCTATACGATAATGTTTCCATTATTAGACGTTGAACATACAAAAAAAAATGGAAATTGAGAAGTACGTATACACCATACCCCGCATACCCTCCTATTTCTACTACTGGATTTGGGACCATTATTTTCTTTGACTTTTTTAATATGATTTGTTTATGATGTTGAAATTAGTATTCGGATGGATATCTGAAAGCAAATGTTCATGAGTTTATAATTCTATTATATTTTTAAAGTGGGAGAAGACAATTACAGTAAAGATTGTTTCATAATAAATAATAAAAACATCTTTTAATATTTGCCAGTTTATATATTGCGTAGCGATTCTTAATGTCATTTTCAAAAACGGAACAATTATATTTCTCAGCTCAAAGCCGAAGCGCTTTTCCGAGTTTGGTAATTGTGTTAAATGCAAGCAAAACCGCTTCTCAGAATAACTTTTGGAAACGCCTTTGATTGACACGCAACGCGTTTTTACGAAAGAATATCTTGCGTTTCTCTCAAGCTTGAGGAATAACGTTTTATTGTTCGTGTATAATCTATAGAATTTCGTTTATTGGATTATTTGGAAAACATTTCTTTATTGCTTTCACACTCTTTTATTATTGTTTTCATCTACAGTTGAATGTCCTTATCCTTGGAGAATCACACGATAACGATAAGGAAACCCAGTGACATGAGAATAGCTGGGGAGGGGGCTTTTAAATCGCCCCCGGGCCACCAATGGATGTGGAGGGCCAAAAGCTTTATAAATAGTAGTTCACCTACTACATTTCTACTAACATTATACAATAACAAATCTCACGGCCCTGTCGGCTGCGGCCTAGACTACGCCGACTGCATCCCCTGCAGAGGGGTAAGA
>VCCN01000387.1:12285823-12301509 GCA_006491835.1 Architeuthis dux
AGAAGAAAGTGCAACTTGTCAATAAAGTTGTTTTTTTTACAACACCCAGGGCAGGAACTAGAGTTACGAAGTGTATTTATTTACTGAGTTCATATAATTATGAAACTCTCTCGAAACAAGAAAGATTTTTATTTTTGATTTACAGCTTGCTAATGTATGTATGTTCCCGACATCATAGAGTAATTGATTCCAAAGTCTGGGTGTTATATAGAGTCATATTCATAAAGACAAGTTCTAAAATCAAACCATTTAAATATCGGATATTAATAAGAGCATGGAGTTCATAAGGGCGCATATCATGCAGACATTTGAATATTGTAATTAAAATTTTGAACACGACTCTTTCTTCTATCCTAAGCCGATAATGCTTGTCCCAATTGACTCGCATTTCCTACGTTTCAAAACCAAAAAAAATAGCGGCATTTTGAACTTTTTGTAGTTTGTTAATTTGTGATTTAGAAAAGTGAATTATAGCAGTCTAATCTAGTAAACCAGCTGCTCGGTTTCATTGTTGGAAAGTAAGTTTCTAATACTACGGACATCTCTAATTAATTCATAACAGCGGGCGACTACATTATTAACAGGCATTTCTATGTTTAGAGATTTATCCAAATAGGACCCAATATTTGTTTTACCCAGTCAGAAAAACGTATGCAGTCGCCATTATTAAGAATTGGCAGGTGATTGTTTGAACAATTTTAGCACCTGGAGTAAATAATATAATCTCCATTTTATCGGGGTGGATCTTAAGGAGGAAGGCTTTATCCATTTAGCGAGCTGATGCATAAGGGAAGGTATTTGTTTTTTAATAACATTATGTTGAAAACTAAGCGCGAAGGTCTGCCTGGCATTGGTGTCGTCGGCATATCCACCAGTGCGGAAATCTGCACGTTCTATTACTTCATATAGAGATCTAATGTAAATATTAAATAGAACTGACTCCTGGGGAACCCCAAAGAAAACATTTACATAATCAAATAGTGAATCGTTAATTCAAGCACGTTGCTTTCTACCGGAAATATCCGGAAATTGTGCGCTATGTCTGGCCATTTCCGGCAATTTTCACCAATTTTACGGAATTTTGCGCAATTGGCAATTTCCATTATTTTCCGGCAATTTTTGTTCAATTCTGAAGTTTTCGGCAATCCAACGCAATTTCCGGCAATTCAACACAATTTCCGGCAATTTCCTGCGCATATTCTATCAATGCTTGACAAAACTCCGGAATTTGCAGCAATTCTGCCCAACATTCGACAATTCTGTGTAATTTCTAGTAATTTTCGGCAGTTCTGAACAATTTCTACCAATTTTTGACAATTCTTCGCAATGTCCGGCAATTCAACGCAATTTCCGGTAATTCTGTACAATTTACGGCAATTCTGCGCCATGCCCGGCAATTTTTAACAATTCCCGTCAATATCGGCAATTCCGTGTGATGTGTGGCCATTTACGTCAATTTCAGGCAATGCCCTGCAATTTTCGGCATTTATGCGTAATTTCCGCCAATTTTCGGCAATTCTAATCAATTTCGGTCATTTTTCGGCAATTCTAAGCAATTCTACACAATGTCCGGCAATTCTGCTCAATTTCGATCAATATTTGGCAATTCTGAGCAACTCCCCTGTGTGACTGCCCGTGTTGCTCGTACCTAGTACCAGACCTGTTGGTTACTTTCATTGACTTTATATTGACTATATACACACAAACACTGGAAGAAAAATTGAATTGACCATTAATTTATCAGATTCATAAAATCCTCTCGGTTTCATTGATCTTTGATTCCTAACTCATAAACCAGTTGTGACTTTCTCCCCTGGTCAGTTTGGTTGAATAAGATAAAAAGTTTTTCCAATTTCCACTGGTAGAAAATCAATGCTTTTTGGTGAGTAGAAATTCTTGTATTATGTCCTGGAATGTTCAGACACCTAGAAAAGAAAAATATTACTTCAATTGGAAGTATCTTTCCATGTATTCCTAACTACCTTTTGAAAACAGCAGCAAAAAGGCTTATAAAGAGTAGCTATGGCCATCCAGTACTTCTTTGATTTTGAAATTGGTGAGCAATGCTGATAGGGAATGTTTTGGTCACAAAATAAATATTTGAATTACTTGGGATGAATGCAAGGCCACAGGCAGAGCTGGTAATAGGCTCAGACCATATGGGAAATGTAGGCCACATTTCAAACTGCTCACTAAGATATTTTGTAATCAGTACTAAATACATGTGATATATGTATGGGTATGTGACGATTTGTAATAGAATGGAATGGAGATAACTCTTGGTTCGTCCATCTGGAGTTATGGCCCTTTGAGGTACGAAGAAAATGTAAACGGAAGGATACAGGAGAATCTCGTCTCCACGAGTGCTAAAAAAAATTGTCGCGCGAAAGACAAAGGAAAAATTTTATGAAAATCCCGTTTCCCCGGGATTTGAGGAGGAAGAATCAGTAGGAGCGCCGGGAGCGGAGGAGGAGGTCAGAGAGACGAAAGTCTGCGACTCGCAGCTAACAGACGGAGGCGGTGGAAAAATACGGTTGGTGTTTTTGACCTCTGTCGTACGGACACGATCATCTTGTCTTCGAGGAGATATAGGTTCTTCTTCTTTCTTTTGCCTTTTTCTAAAGGCTGTGAACCAAATCAACATTTTCAACCATTTGAACATTTTGAAACCCCACTATTTGATTTTCCTCAATAGGACTATTTTCTCTCCCCGGAATTTCCCTCAACGGGCAACCGGACTATTTTATCTCCCCAGAATATTTCCTGTTTTAATGTTTTGATATAAACTACAATTATTTCCCTCCAAAAAAGCCCTGAGTATGTGTGTTTTGTTTTCCGGGTTGTTTATCTGTACGTACACATTATTTTTCATTACGTTTTAATCCTTCAATTCCCGTCTCGATGTATAATTTGTTGTTTTGACCTTAACACTCGAGATACCACTATAGTTGTGTATGCTTGAAAGTATACGCGCCGTGACACGTTTCCACACAGTTAAATTCAAATAATAAATTATAAAACGCCGATCTACTTGAATTTTAAATATAAATACGTTGCAACGGTATTATTTTAAATATAGAATTAGCAAACGCTACTTTCTAAGGAATGATTATATCAACAATAGAAAGCGTTTATCTTCACTTATTTGCATTACCATTCGTCAAATGCCGTCTTTAATTTCACTTCTTTAATTCTAAAGAAATATTACGTATTCATACATTTTACGCTCATATAACTAAGATAATTAATCTATCAGCCAATCGGTCTATATAATTAACTATAATAGTACGAGCGTGAATACGCCATTTTCTTGGAAATCTTTCCTATGTATTATTCGTAAATGGTTTTCAATGTTTTTAAACAATGAAAACTTAAATATTTGTTTGCAGTCACATATTGGCGCTAGTTTCTTGCGAGAGTTCCAGGTTTATGTTCTTTTCCTTTATGAGAGCTTCCTTTTTTTTCTTCTTTCAAATTCAGACTTAAGCTGGTTTATGTTCATGTCCCTTGCTGTAGTCTTCTGATTCAAAGGAACTATCGACTATTCCATGTGGTCTCGGATTTTCGACTTGACATTCACGCAGCCCGTTGTTTTCCGCGAGTGCTAGTATCATTTCCGAAATCTTCCGCGCAGCCACCTCCATCTGGGACTTTTCCTCAGCTAGGCCCTCCTCAAGTTGATGCTGTTGCTTCTCTCCCCTGGTTAACGCCTCACTATGAGTGACTTGTAATTACTACATATCTTGACGAACCATCTTTAGCTCCCTGTCTAGCATAACATACTGTTCCCTCAGTTCAGCCAGACCTGTCTCAACAGTTATTTTCTGCCCTGGTACTGTCCAACGCAGCCTCGAAATCTTTTCGCTCGTTATCCGGACTAGGGATCTTTTCCTTCAGGAATTCTATAAGAGCGTTTTTCTCCTGAAACAGCAGCTTCTCTTCCGTGACCTGCAACTCTTTGTATCGCCCCCTTGATTCTCCTTTAGGCGTCTCAGCTTCTTGGGGCGTACCCTGAAAGCGTTCTTTTCACAGCACAAGCTGGGTTTCTTGGGTGGCACACCTCTCCTCCACAGTCCCCAGCCTTTCCGAGTAATCAACCGTATGGAAAATCATTTTTTCTGACAGACTCCACAAACCTTCCGATGTCCAAAGATGGGAAGATAGGAACAGCCGGGTGAGGAAACAAAGCCCTACGGCATTGACAAGATACCGGACACTAAAAATAAATCCTCAAATAAGGATGTGGAAAATCCGAATAATGATACAGCTAAAACGGCAAAAAATACCGGTTTCATGGAGAGTACCAATGTGAACTGAGATCGTCACCTGTTGTTGAAAAAAACAGAAGAAAGCAAAGATGAGACCTGTGATAAATTGCCTATAATACTTTCTCCAAAAGATGAGCGTAAGACGGCTGATTATCTCTGTATAAAGAAGGTTCGGAAGAAACCAGAAAGTGATTACTTGAGTAGAGAACTAATACAACGAACAGTAATTCAATTCGTCCGCATAAATGCTAAAAAACCGGTTGGCAATGTAATAAAGGGGAGGGAACACGGGTCCTTGTAGGATTTATACCCCCTTAATTGATTGTTTTGAAAAAAGAAAGAATAAACAAAGATTGAAAGTAAAGAAGAAACGTACATTCACATACACACACATGCAACAATGAAAAATATAAATACAAATAATAGGAAAATATAAATAAATACATGAATCGACATCTCGTTGATGTACGAGATTTTGAAATTGGCGGGATTTGCGTAAAAACAGAACAAAGAATAGCATTCTGGTTGTTGAAGTGAGAAGACGCATGGGTTCTGTCTCCGATGAGAAAGTACAATATTGAAAGAAACGGTAAAAAAAGAAGTGCTACTCCGAGATATTTTGGGTATTACTCGTAGAATCTCTAAGTAAAGTAAAGGTTTCTGTTTATTCGAGGAATTTCATCTCTATCTTAAGAAGAATTTGAACAAGAACTCTCTCGTGAAACAATGTGTCGCTGCGAAATACTGGAATTGAAATCAACACGTCTTCCTTCAGTTGACAAGAATAATTTTAAAAACAAACATTCCCACCAGGATTTATTTCCGGTGTGTTTTCGTTATATAAACCAATCCGTTGTTCTGAGAAAAAAACCAACACGGCTCTGCTATCTGTTTTTGAATGTCTGTTCGTTTCTTTCCTCCGCATTTTTGGTTTTCATACTCACAATCCATTCAGTTTTAAATACTAAAATTCTTCTTCCCTCGGGCTTCGATTCTTAATATAGACTTAACCCTCGAAAGATTTGGTAACGAACGACATATGTCAGGGCACTCCATGACGCACGCATTACATGCAGACACATGCCACAAATACGATATACTCGCATACACAAACTGATATACCTGTAACGGACACACATGTATTTTTGCACTCATACACTCCGGTCAACAAGTGAAACCACTTGACATACAAATTTTCCTTTGGAACACCCAGATTTGTATTCCGAGAAATAAAGTTATCTTGTCCGCCAGTGCTTTTAGATAACCAACTTTTCGTAACATGAAAAAACGGTACTTGACTCGAACACGATAACACTTTGTAGACAACAAGTCTGGCAAACCCTTGAATTCTTGTCACCTTACATTTCATCTTGGAACTTGACGAAACCCATTTCCATCACACCACATGTCGACTAGGCACACATACACCACTCACCTCTTCCTATAAAAAAAACGAATCAGTTCCATCCTTCGTTCAGTTCCAGATTTGTTGCCTAAACAAATCTATGGCTGTTCCGAATTTCGATTACGTACGTACGCATCCACACACACACACACACACGCGCGCGCGCGCACACACACACACACACGCACACACACACACACACACACACTCTCTCTTCCTTAACTTCTATTTACATAGCTCTGAGCCTGACATGTTGTTACGAGACAGTAGTTGTCATTCTTGTCGCAAGTCGCTGGTCATAATGTTTTGGCACATCAGTCTATATACAGTGATTTGGAACAAGGCTGAGACCAAGATCAAGAACGCAATTTGCTTCCTATGTACCCCCACTATCTGATCTCTTGTCTCTCTTTGTTTTGCTTCTCATTCTTTGCTTTTCTTATATTTATTTAGCATCTGCTTATTGCTATTATCAGTGCGTTCTGAGGAGAATTATACCTGTTCTACTGCCTTACTTCATGTTAACGCGAGCATCCACGACAGTTCATTGGTAAGCAATTAATTATGATTTTGATACTTATCCAGGAGCCATGTGCTAAAGTTTACTTGGCCAAAGAAATATAGAAGGTCTAAACTTAATAAATGCATACCAGCTTACGAATTACTTTATTTGTTCCATGTTACAATTGAAGATATTTTTAAGAAAAGATTTGAATGCAAAGGCGTAGTTAGAGATTTGGGGGTCCGAGAGGCTTGGCTCTGTAAACCCCTCGCCCCCACTTTAGCATTCATTAAAATAGTCACTAGAAATTCAGTAGGTGAACTACTATTTATAAAGCTTCCGAAGCCCCCCGCCCTCTCAGCTATGCCTCTGTTCAAATGATTTGAAAGATCCCGGCCATCCTTAAACCACTCTAGTTGGTTGAACGCATTTTCTTTTGTTCTGACTTCGTCGGCAGTTTGATCTATTTTCTAGCCCCGGTAATATGATATGGCCTTTTGGTCACGTACGCCCCAAAACGTGCGAACACACGAACACACAAAATCAGAGTGTATTTCATTACACTTGGCTCTATTAGCCCCCCACCCCCCATTTGTTGAGATTCATCACTAGAAATGTAGTAGGTGAACTGCTATTTATAAAGCTTTCGGAGCCCCCGTCTCTTTTGAGAGCCCGGGTCATTTTCAGCCACCTCGGCTCTTCAGCATTTAATGAGATTCGTCAGTAGAAATGCTATAGGTGAATTCTACTTATAAAGGTTTTAGAGACCCCGCCCCTCTTTTGAGGGCCCGGGGTCTTTTCAAGCTATTCCGCTTTTTAAGTGGTAGGTGCCATGAATACTCATGTTCATGGAACTGTTCATCTGTAGGTTAAAATCACTTGATTTTCTTGGAACAGATCGTGTACTCTGTGCACTTCTGCATGCAGACCAGTTTTTGATTAAATCCAATAAACCCAGGTTTGAAGCAAATGAGCCTTGTAGAAAGCACTAAAGATCATATAGGAATCTCTTTAACAAAATGTAAAGTGTGAATAAGAAATTGATCAAAAACTGGAAAGTTTTAGAGAGTTGTGAGCGCCGAAAAGCGACATTAGTTTGATGAAAGAAGATAAGCTACATGGATTTGGCTCAGTTAATGCAGGCCATTTTGTAAAGCCTTCAGAAAGACCAGCATCAATAATTACAATGCAAAGAAAAATCATCATCTAACTATTACTGAACAAATATGTGTGTATGGGTGTGTGTTAGTGAATGCACTGCGATTACTCAACAACTGACATTGTACGAAGTTGATATTCACCAGATATATTAGTCACTACACAAGGCATTGCAGTGTCGCGTTTGAAGTTGTTTTGATCAGCGGTTCTTGAGAGATCTGATAAAAATAAATTAAAAAATACAGATGATAGATCTTTTATCTAAAATCATAGATATAAATTTAGATATAAAATATCTAAATTGGCAATAGATCTAAATGCAGATAAAAAATATCTAAATTGACAATAGATCTAGCTTTAGATATAAAATATCTAAATTGGCAACACAAAAAGAAGTAACTGAAACAAATCGAGGTCGTAGTTTCGCACGACGGACGGAAAATTATTTTACATGACAATTATGGCAGGCTCCTCCACACACCATAAAGTCCGGACCCTTCCAAACATGCACCTTCGGAAAGGGCACTGCCCTAGTATTTATAATAAGAGCCGTGTCTGTCACACATAGTATAAGAGCAGCCATCTCCTTTCCTACCATCTTATTAAACTACTTTTCTTTTCACTGCTCTCACTTCCAACCCTCTTATTAAACTTTCTGTTCTCTCCGCTCCCTCCAACTGTCTGTCACTCTTATAGAATCAGTAGCAGCCATCAGCCGAGCCTGTTGTTATATACTTATGATGACCGGGTCATGGACTAGTAGCTCTAAAAACAGACCTAGAAATCAATATTAAAGTCACAGGTGAAGCCAGCAATTATTATATTGAGGCTGGTAATGGTCTTTATCTATTTATAAATTAGACACTGCATAGGAACACTGGGCCAATGATAGCTGCATTGTCTAGTCAACTTAAAAATAAAAATGTTACCTCCATCCTGCTGGAGAGGGTCAAATAGGCACCCCCCTCCAATTAGGCATTTAGACCTTCTCACTGAGTGTGAGGTAGTTTGAAATTTAGAACTTTAATGAAATGCACTCTGTGTTCGTGTGTTCGTGTGTTCGCGCGTTTTGGGGCGTACGTGACCAACGGGCCATATCATGTTACCGGGCTGGAAAGTGGGTCAAGCGCTCGACGAGGTCGGAGCAAAAGAAAATGCGTTCAACCAATTAGGGTGGTTTTATGGGTTGCCGTGGTTTTATGGGTTGCCATGATTTTCAAATCGGGCAGTTTAGAATCAGTTAGATCCGTATCCATAGGAGCGACGGGTCGGACCAGAGAGGGCTTGCCTCCCCTTCCCGTTATGGGTGAGGGAGGAGAGAGGAGGAAGAAGCCTTGATTTTTTAATTACTACCATCACTGGTAGAGATTCAGCAAAGTGACCACTCGTTTAGAATTTTAACTGAAGCAGAATTTGATGCCTCAAAGTGATCCACGGACTGGCCCGGAATCAAAGTTATTGACGGGAATAAAGCGAACCACAAGATTTTCAATTGAAAATACTGAATTTTGTCGTCTTTCTCTCCACCCACGTGGGAGAGCCCCTTTCTCCAGTATTTTATTTCCCTCCACAGAATGTTCACTCCCTTAAATCTGCAGCCCTGGAACGAGACGTCCCCCTCACACCAGCGAGAAGAAATACTACCAGCATTATCCTACAGAAACTTATAGTCAATAAAGGATAATGGTGCAGTACAATTGTTTTATGTAAACTTAACAATGCTCCCATATAAAAAGACTATTATTATTCACTGGTAACGGTTTTACTCCAAGATATATTTTGTATATATTCTTTTGCTCCCGCCCCGGAAAAGTTTCAGCAGATGTCCATCGATACCTCATTCTCTTTTGGCACAGAATAACTGGTTTTCAGCACATGAGCAGTTTTTCTCTTTCCGCTAAATTTGCCGTTTTGTCAATTTATCCTTTCACTAAATATTTGTTGTTAGTATTGTTGTTGTCAGACATCAATGGTTAAATTCCACTTATTGCCAAAATAAATATGTAAAACAACATCTAATTGAGAGACTTCCAAAAATGTGTTATTCATTCTATAAAATGCCACTTCATTGTCTGTATTTTTAGAAACCCTCAACCAAAACTGTCAACATAGGTTTCTTCAGTTTTTAAGTGATTCCGGCTGGCTATGTATGTGTGACGCATTCAGGCCACACCAATGGTGTTAGAGGGCTGAAAATTTAAACACTTACTTTAGTTTTCTTCAGTTTTTAAGTGATTCTGGCTGGCTATATATATATATATATATATATGTGCCACGCGTACAGGCCACACCAATGGGGTTAGAGGGCTGAACATTTAAACACTTACTCCTTAATATATCTAAAAAAAAAATTGTTTTGTTTTTTAAAATTCCTCCCAAAATAAGTTTTTAGGTCAGGTTCAATTTACACTATAAGTTTATGCTAAATGTGTACCTTAGTTTTTGTTCGGCATTGCCCATGCTTGTATTTTTGAAAATTTGGACTATATAGTGATCCAACAAAAGGTAACTTATTTATTAATCACCCCTTGTTCCAAATTTTTAATTGATCACCTCCAACGCAGCAAAAGATTTGATTCTCCCGTTATATAGATGATCCAACAAAAGGCAAGAGAAGTAGCTCATTCATTAATCACCCCTTTTTAACAATTTTTAAAAAAATTGATCACTCCCAACACAGCATTCTGCCAAAAGACATTGATCATGTGACAGTTTCTATTGAGTGATTAACCAGACCTGTATTTTTATAATCTTTAGACTTTGGAACAGACCCATGACTTGTTTTTCTTTTTTTTTCAAGTCCTCTTAGTTTATGTCTACTCTAATGGTAAAATAAAATGCGATCCTGTTCAGATAATTGGAGATTGTTATTTCTGTTTTTATTGGTTGAATAAACAACTGGTTAGTGACTTCTAACACCATAAAATATTCAATAAAAAAATAGAGAAATCACTCAGAGCGCATAACATTGCCAACACCATTGTCACTAAAAACTGAACTATCAGGTTACAGATACCAGAATATAATGTCAGAACAAAAGCTTATAATAATAATCATTATTATATTAATGATATCATTACTGTTATTGCACTACACTTCCTTTATAATGATGTCATCACCGTGATGAGATCATTACTGGGTTATTACATCCGAAAAGTTAAAAGATTGTCTGATGATTTGAAAACAAAACACTGGATCCACCCCAAAATTTAAGAAATTGACACATGGCCCATCCTGAATACACAGCCTCTGTTCAAATTTGTACTTTGCTTAGTGGTAACAAACAAAACATGAACCTGTCTTTTAGTAAAAAATCCTCAAGTTAACAAGTTGATATTTCTCAAAGTGCTTAAATAATTTCTGTGCTCAGTGATTTTCAAATCTTTTCAAATCATTAAACCATGAACTTAATACATTTATTTATAAATCTAGTAGAACTATTTTATTGATATTTCCTGACGGCGATTTGTGCATGCATAGACAACTAGAAAGCACTCAGAGAGTGCTCAGTTATGCCCAGGGGCATAACTGGAGATTTGGGGGCTTGGCTCCTTGTGACACACCCCTTCAACATTGACTAAGATTTGTTATTGTATAATGTTAATAGAAATGCAGTAGGTGAACTACTACCCCACTCAATTCTTCCTTAGACTATGGCTCACCCTTCCACAAAATGTCATTGATGTTCTTTGAGAACTTTTGGAGATAATGTGTGGACAAACAGATGGAAAGACAGACACAAGTGGATACATGTACCTTTTCCAACTTCATTGGCAGAGGTAAATTAAATTTTAGATAACGTTCAAGAAAGATTTGACTTAGCAGGGCTGTCGGCACGAAATTCATATTGAGCAGGGCTGTGAGCGAGTTTTTTAGACCACACCCTTTAGATCGCTGGAAAACACCCCTATTGTAAAGAGCGCCCTATTTAATTGATGGATATATGATGATATTTAGATATTTAATTGATGAAGATAATTATGAACAAAAGGCTTAGAAAATCTTAGGAAATCTTTGAAAATAGAGCTTCAAAATTTGTCAGAAATCAATGTATTTTTCAAGTCATCCACAGCCTCAGGATAGATCTATTATACACCTATGAGCAAAAAATAATTGATGGGGATAATTGGTTTATTTACTCTTTCTGTAATCTTCAAGCTAGCTCTTTGTAGCATTTTTCAAAAAAAAATAAGGAACACATATTTGCAAATGGTCCTGCTTAGGTACTTACATCAAACTTTTCTACATATTGCTACCTTTAACAAATCCGAAAATTCTGCCAATGTTATTGCAGCAATTTCCTTTCTTGAATATTTATCTGTGCTATTTGGAACGTTGTGTTTATAACCAGCAGTTTTAGTTTTTCATTTATATTTTACAAAATCGTTGAAACCAATCTTAAGGCAACAATTTGCCTCTGTGAATATTTATCCTTGCAACTTGGAAAGTTGTGTAATAATCTGCATTTGTAGATCTTAACTTTTATTTAATGAAAAATAAAGAAATAGTTGAAATTGCTTTTCTCCTCCAAGAAATTTTATATCGGTTAAGTGATTCATTTTCCCCTTTGGCTTTCGGTTTAATATTTAGTTTTGTATTAAGAAAACTGAAATTGAAACAGATCTTTTCAGCAGAAAATAGGTATTTGTATACACATTGCATACACTTCTGAATAAGAGTGAGTGGCCTTTTCTGTAAGGTTGGTTTAATGACAGGTATTAACAGATTAAAAATGCAAACAGAAGATGTACTCACAGATCCTTTATTTTCATGCAACGACCACGGTCAACAACACACACGTGTGTTCTTGTGCTCTCTGATCTACTACTCACAATAACAATATGGCTGCTCGTTCACCAGAACGTAAAACAGCGCCCACTACCGGGAGTTGATAAGAACTCTCCTGCCTAAGGGGAATAACTCAAAATACTTACTTAACATTTTCAAAATGGTGATCAGTCTTAAATTGTTCAGTTAAGGGCATTTGGACCAGGGTTGTCTTCTCACATGGGCACACTGGGCAGTTGCCCAGGGGCTCAACAATTTTATCGACCCCGAAATTCAATTTAAAAAAGAAATTAAGGTTCATTTTTATTAAATAGCAGACATAGAGAACCTTCTCTAAACCTATGTTTACATATTTAAAACCCATAGGAACCCAGACCAATTCTACTTGAAGGAACATAATATGGGATTTGGCATGTGGACCATAGTGCCAACCCTGAGTTAATACATGTATTCAATAAAGAGTCAATAACTGATTCAACCCATAAGAACCCACTGTGACACCGGTGTCACCTACAATTTAATTGATATGCACAGGCTCTTATATAATATTATGTTTTATCCTTGATTTTAAGTGACATTTAATGAACATCCTGGTGCAGTCATGTGACTGTGTGTCAATTTGCCTACCCAGAATCCCACATAATATTCCTTCAAGTAGGTCTGGCCTCTCATGGGTTAAACCATTCCTGTATAACTCATGGAGTGTGGCAGGTCACAGTATCCTGCTGAAGGATGCCACTGTTATCGTAGAAGACATGAACGGGTGTACTTTGTCTTCAGTGTTGTTGAGGAAGATGGTATGCATCAAAATACCTTCCGTATGAATGATAGGAACCAGTGTCTCCCTGCAGAACTTTTCCCACAGAGCATCCTAGTGCCATCACTTCCCCAGGATAACAACGCACACATAACCTGCCGTCCACCTTATTCAGTAGGAAGTAAAATTCATCAGATCAAGCAACCTTCTTCCAGTGATACAAGATCTAGTTCTGACATTTGCAAGCCCATTGAAGACACTTTCGGGGATGAAAACTAGTTAGTAGGGGTTACTCTGACAGGCCTGTGGCCACATAGCCCCATACATAAGAAGGATCAATGTACTGTGTGTTGTGATGCATTCCTTCCTTCATCTTGATTATAGCTATCTGAAATGTGTGTCATAGCGGGAACCCCTCCGTTCACTTCTCACATCAATAAGTCTTGACTGCCCATTGCCTTGCTGGCAGTTGGTGAATTTTCCTTCCTCAGATCACTGCACATAGGTATTCACCACAACTGAATATGAGCACCCCACAAGCTGAGACATTTTTTAAATGTTCTGGCCTAGTCTTCTGGACATAACAATTTAGCTTTTATCAAAGTCACTCAAAATTTTCTTCTTGCCCATAGTTGCAGCATCCAACAAATAGACAATAAGTACTCAAGGCCGGTTTACCTGTTTATATACCTCTGACCCTGACATGCGAGGTGGTTAAGAGAGTCTCTGTCATTCTTGCCACATGTCACTGGTCATAATGTTTTGGCTCATCAGTATATTTTACATATAATTATATTCATATGTGATAATTTGAACACAGATTTTCTTCTAAATCTTTTAATCATAAACATGAAAGAGGAATGATACAAAGGCTGAAAACCTGTTCATCTAATTTAATTACCTGATTATGCAAACATTTTGTCTTGGCCATTTTCCCAGAAAAACCTTTTTTCACCAATCTGGTAACAAACTTTATTCTGAAAAATTTCATTTCTCAAAATGAACAATTTTCTAATGTTTAATAGAAAACATCTCAATAACCAAAGTTTATTAGAATTTATGGTCATCATAGTCAATTATTTACCATTTACTCTTGAGAAATTCAAGAGGAACATGTTGACAAAATGAAGGGTTATACAATGAAAATATACAATAATGCATTGCCAACTGCAGTCGTTCATGAAATAATTTTACAGCTATTTATGTTCCAATGTGGCTGTACATGTTGTATCGGTAAATATATTTAGCATTAAATTGGTATTTAAATCATAAGTAATTGATGCACATGCATTAAAGTTTTTATAGTTTTGTCTCCAGGGTAAAAAGAAGAACTGGACAGATGAAGCAGTAAATAATGAAAACCTTTTTTTCATTAATATATTTTGGGGAAAACCAGGTGCATTTTTTGAAGTTGAACGTCTTGTTCCAGGCCAGATTATCAACTGCAGTTTAAACAAAAATTAGGGGAGAGAGGAATATATGGAGGGAAAATAAACAGTTGGTCTATGCAAGACAAAGTTCTACCACGTGGCCAGAGAAAAACATGACAAAGTCCAGTCATTTCGAGGAAAAATAGGTCCTCTTTATTTCTGTCGAAGACGTTCAACTGGCAGTATACGGAATAGATTCACAGAGTAATCGAAGTGTTAAATTCTGTTTCTTTGCACTTAGAAATTTCTTGTTTTTGTGTAGGTTCAGTCAGCTAGCTAACACAGTAGTCTTAACCTTGTTTCTTCCTCTCTTCTTCCCCCACTCTCTCCGTGGACCACGGACCAGAGATGTTAACCCTTTCTGCTGCTAGGTCCAAACTCCTAACTGACTCAGGATTTGAATAGACGGTGCACCCCTAAAGATACTCAAAGCTGATTGGTCAAACACATTCTCTTTCTTCCCTTAGTTCTCTTGTGACCTCAGGCAGCCATTTCACCCATATTCTCGCCCAGAATATGATACCACTCCCCCTGGGTGCAAAGCCTACTACTACCCTCCCAAAACGCCAGTCTTTTGTACCCTCTTTCTTTCTAGTAGTAAACAAACACACAAAGACACAACCAGTGTATTTCATTACACTGTATTTTTCTGCATTGAAGACTTTACTTTTTTCCAAAAATAAATCTAAAACATTTACACTGCATACTGCTGGCCAAAGGTTACTTTTTCTGTTTTTTGTTCATTATATAAGTAGATGAGGCAGATGATGGTAACTTTTTTAATTTGTGTAGTTTCTGGAGTCCACCAGCTTGCTATTACTGTTCTCTACCTATTCTGTATATAATACGAGAAAGTACCATTGTAATAATAAAAACAGTACTTAGTACTGCAATGACTGTTATGTCTGTTGTAATTACATTTTCTACTTGTTTGGAGAGACTAAATTTTCAATTAAGGCACCATCTATTAAAAACTCATTAACCATCACCTAACAATGATAAGAGATGTGCAAAATGGAAAAAAGAAATTATGGTCTTCAAAAAATCTTGGACACAATATTATGCCTAATATCATTCAGGAATACAAAGAAATAGAAAAAAAATATTAATTAATTCTACGAATGAAACAGCCAATAATTTATTTCAGTTGCACTAAATCAGGGTTTCTCAACCTGGGTTCCGCAGAATGATTGTACAACGTACACCAAAGAGGTTTCCAATTATATCAATTTATTCCATTTGTAATGCATAGAATTATATATTTTAAGGTCATTTACAAATTAAAAATTATATAATTGAATCATTTATTATTTTTTATTATTTTTCACAGTATTATTTCCTTAATGTAACAGCATTAGTTCTGAAATCTGCATATATA